>PVJH01045650.1:0-12289 GCA_004026705.1 Nesogale talazaci
TTTTCTCAATATCCAATTACTCTTGTATATAAAGCTCTTTTTTACATATATATGAGTATTTATGGATTTGTTTCTCTAGTCTACCTAGATTAGCACAATTGAATATAACATTTACATTACAATAAATATGTTAACAAGTATTGTAGCCAAACTGACTTTTTTTGCCCCTATCTGCTGTACTTAAGCAGTGCTTTAAAGTGCATGTGTACATTCACATGCCATATGCCATTTGGTTATCACAATGATTCTGGCAGGCAGAGAATGTATAAAATGTCATGATGTAAAAGCAAACACTTAAGGTCAAAATTTTTTGAAGACGTGAGTTTCTCATTTGGTCAATATCAGAGTGAGAAGTTAGGGCCACAGTTTTTTTTTTTTTTTTTTTTTTTTGTATTACTCTATCACTGTGTAAGGGCAATTCTATGAGCAAAAAACTGTGATCTGGTTATCTGGAGCTAATATAAAATCAAAACGTACAGGACCAAGTTCCATGAAAAACCAACAAACAAAAGTCCAACACACAGAGTTTTGTATTGTGACACTAAATTTACCCTAAGAGCTACCGTCTCAGAAACTGACAGGGCCAGTTCTCCCCTGTCCTAGAGGGTGTGGAGTGCTGGCACTGACTTGTTGGCAAGTGAGTTTTGTTTTGCTTTTGGACTAAGCTTATTCAGGAACACACTGAACTTTCCATTTAATGTGTGTGCGTTTGTGTGTGTGTCCTTCTTTAGTCACTTTACCAGTATTTTCTGCTTGGGATTACCGATGCCAATGTCTCAAGGGAATACATGCCGGCAAAAGAATTGCTTGCGCTGCCAGTTTAGAGCAGCAGCACTACCCAGGTGTGGAGGCAGAATGCCAGACTCGACTGCCTGATGCCGGGGTGCAGGACTGGCGAGTATCTGCTTTGGGACGGCCAGGAAGGGCAGGGACGCTTACCTCCTTCCTCAGACTCAGCTGAGATGGCCATTTTGTTTGCGGTATGTCACCTTTAGGTCATGGTGAAACACTAATGCAGAAATGGCCATCAGAGATGTGGATGTGGGGGTCTAGGATAAAGCTCAGAAGAGTCTTGAGAAGATCCCACTCTTAAAGGGCCGGGAAAAGGAGAATTCATGAAAGTGAGACCTGGAGCCAACCTATTTTCTGATAAAATACAAGGATGAAATGTCTTCTCTTTTGGCTCGTACTCCCCCTTGTGTAGCATGATCATCCTTATGACCCCCAGAAAAGACTTCCGCGGCCTCTCTCGTGCTGGATTTGTTGTTGAGAGGTGCTGGCAAGTTGCCTCCAATGCACAATGACCCAGTGGACAACAGAAGGAAACATGGCCCCGGCCTGTTCCATCCCCTCAGCCGTTCCTATGCTCAGGTCCATTGCTACAGCCCCTTTCCATCCACCTTGGGAAGGGCCTTCCTATTTCTCACTGCCCTCCTCACTGCGCCAAGCCCTTCTCCAGCAATGGTTCTGCCCTGACCACATGCCAAAAGAGCTGAGGCAAAGGAGCATTTTGGCTGTACTTCTTCCAAGACAACTACGGGTTCTTCTGGTTACAGCGTTGTGTTTTTTAATATACAAAGACACGCAAGACAAGGTCTATCCTCTCAAAGAGCTCACAGGCAAGCCAAGCGATACGACACGTCTACCGGGAAATGTAATGCTCAAACTCGGTCAGGGGATGAGAGCTAATAAGTGATGCAGATATAAAATCCCACAGGGATTCTGTGGCGAGGCTATGGTGTGGGACGCGCTTGTCTGGAACAATCTGAGAAGGCATCCTGGCACGTGTGAAGCCAGAGTTAGCTTTTGGTTTTAAAAGGCAGAGAGACATAAAGATATGATTTAAAGTAGGGACTGGGGAAGGGATGAGTCTGACCCTAAGGAAAATCAAACATACAACCAGAGGACAAAATGCAGGTTATTACCTGATCTTTGAGTGGGGAGAGTCCAAAGCTTTGAGGCAGGATAGTTGTGGAGGAAGGAGAAAGATAAAAAGAATCTTCCTAGTTTTTACCAGGCGTGAGCAGAGATGTACCATTAATAGCAGTTGGCACATTGAGTGAGAAATTGGTCGTGAAGAGACGGAGAATTTGGTGGCGCTAGGCTACGGTGAAGGTGAAGCCTCGGTGTGAAAACAATCAGCCAATCATTGAAAATGTCGTTTTGAGTTTGGAATAAAAGTTGGAAGAGAGCCCAAGACAGAATGAGCAGGAGCCCATGTTTAAAAGATAGGGCAAAGGAGAGTTTGAGACAGAGAGAAATCATTTAGAAGAGGAAGGCTCACATAGCTTCAAGGAAGCCAAGGTAAAAGCAGAGAGATGTAACCTGCATCCATTGTTTCAGAAAGGCTGAGAAGAATACTGATGCAGAAACTGGGCCAGATTGTGTTGGGCTGTGAAAGAAATTTGGACTTTCTTCTCCAGCAGTGCCAAACCCTGAAAGTTCGGCAAAGAAGGAAGTGACACAATGAAAGCGGTGATTTAGGAAGATTAATTTGCAAGAGGTGTGCTGGATGGATCTGAGAAGACAGAGCCTGGAGGCAGGGAAAAAAGGTGATGAATGAGTCAGAGACACAGGGAAGTTTCTAGCCTGGATGACAGGGGAAGGTTGCTGCCCGACAGAGACTAATGACGATCAGAATATTATGACATGAACAAAGGAATCTGTAAGGAACCGTGCCCTTAAGTGTTGTAGGGGTTTCTGTCTTACTTAATTTGAGGCTGTAGTCAAGGTGTTCAGTGAATGCAGGAGAATATTGACTACAGTAGAGGAAGGCAAGTTTGCTGTATATTGAGAGCACAGCTTTTAAATGTAAACTGACCTTTTGCAGGCTGTTTCCTTGTGGACAGACATCACAAACATGTTTCATGACAGCAAAAGCAACTTAATTGAATTCCAAATTTAGAATACCAAAGGAGTATAGGATCGACTTTGATAGGCTCATACCAATGTCTACTTTGGACTTCTCAACCTTCTGCAAATCACGAGACTTTCTGCCTGGCCTGGGAGTATGTTGGATCCAAACTTACAGGGCAGAATGTTTATTTAGATGCTTTTAAATGTAATGCTTCTACTTTCAGAAAAGTGCATGAAATAGAATTTTGTCTCTCAGGACTGAGGATGGGTTTTTTTTCAGGGTCTGTTTGGGAGTGGGAACTTTATGGGCAGGAGAGTAGCTGGTTGGGTGCAGCAGCCTCTCCTGGGCTGCTGGCTGTCCATGGAGGGATTCCCTCCTCCCCTGCATCCCCCGCCCCACATCCAGTGCATTTTGGTTTCCCAAAGAAGAATTTTTTTTTCTTTTGACTTGGCAGGTTCTGTGGCGTATTAAAGAGTTTGAGAAGTGCCCAAAATGATGATAGATTTTTATATTACAAAAGCAGGGAATCCAGGACAGATAAACTCCTTAGGGCTAATAATGAGAGGTGCGATATGAGGAGGGAAGGGGAAGGGGGGTGGTGGTCAAGGGGAACCGCTCACAGTGATCTACGTCTAACTTTCTCCCAGGGATGAACAACAGAACATCAGAAAAGTGGATGATGCCCACTTTTAGTTAAGGTTAGTGTAAAGCATGAAAAAACTTTTGATCAATTATCAAGGGTTCATGAGAGAAGGTGAGAGGTGGAGGGAGGTGGGAAATGAGCTGATGCTAAGGGTTCAAGTAGAAAGAAAATGGTTTGAAAATGATGGCAACATATGCATACAAATATGCTTTGCACAATGGATGGATGGATGGATTGTGCTAAGAACTGGATGAATCCCCCTCCAATAAAATTATATTTAAAACCAAATAAATAAAAGTAAAGTGAGCTTCATCTAGGCATAAAAAAAATCTTCGCTTTAAAATGATTTCCACAAGATTAAAAAGAAATAAAACTCACTGCCATCAAGTCGATTCTACCTAATAGTGACAGGATAGGACAATGCAGAACTGCCCCTGTGCGTATCTGAGATGATAACTCTTTACAGCATTAGAAAGCCTTGTCTTTCTTCTGTGGAGCTGGCTGGTGGTCTTGAACTGGTGATCGCACACTTAGCAGTCTAAGGTGTAATCACTACACCACAAGTGTTAGTTAAATCTCTATTGATAGAAAGAATGGAAGACTCACCCAGGCACCTTTACAGAAAAAAAAAGTGATTCTGGTTACTGAAAAGACAAAAGTGACTTGGCTTGCAGGTGCAATGACACTCTTCTTCCAGCTGTTCCTCTCCACTGATTGGCTCATTTCCTACAGGATTGAGAGTATTCATTGGACTCTGGCTGTTCGAGGTGTCCCAATGCCAATCCAGGGCTGGGGCTCCCTGGGTATCCATAATCTAAAATCCATCTTATCCACTGTGATAGGTAGGTTTGTTGTATTAACATGGCCAATGAAGACAGATGAGTTTGTTGTGCCAATGTGGCCAATGAAGATAGGTGGGTTTATTGTGACAACATGGCTAATGAACACATGTGAGATTCATTGAAGAATGGAGATATAAATGGCCCAGCTATCCTCGCCTCTCCCTCTCTTGCTCTTGGACCTTCTGACAGCTGGCTGCCTTGCTTGTCCTGTGCCTCAATTTGTAAGCTACACCACCCGTAGGACACCTAATCCATGGACTGAGCTGCTGTGAGTTGAGGTTCCTTTAGGTCCTGCTTCACTATGCTGGTAGAATATACATCTCTTGAGCTGGGGACTATCGGACACTGTCATCTGATTGATTGTTGGTGACCTGCCTTGCTATTTGCTGCCTGCAGCCAGACAATCTGAATTACTCTAGAGAGGACTACCTGGAGTCCCTCAGGCTCGAAGGCCTGCCAGTGTATTAGCTGTCTCAGGCAAGTGAGTTGCACTGAGTCATTTGTACTGCTTTATAGATTAGTTAACTATCTATTTCTTGTGTTAGATATCTTTTTATCTACGTAAATATATATAAAATTGTTAGTGTCTGGTTTCGTGTCTCTAGAGAACCCTGTCTAACACACCCACATATTTTCAGAAAGCTAGAAATTAATCTACATCTCAGGTTTAAAAGTTCAATGGAATGAAATGAAAGGTCGAATCATTGTGATATTAATGAAATAATATTAGCCAGCTGAACAAGGAAGCATAGGGACAGGTGTCAACTGAGTCTTCATGTAGATAAGCATCACACTTGGGACACATAGCTGGGTCAACATTCTGGGACAGTAGTTTCAGGGTTTTTGGAGTTCACTGCCACCAGAATTACAGGTCAAACCACTGCTGATGGATGCATTCCTTGGCATTGTTGTTGCTCTGTGTGTCATCAGTTTGATTCTGACTCATGGTGACTGCCCCACTGGGTTTTCCTTTCACTTAGTAGCTGAGCCCTTAACCACTGCACCACCAGGGCTTCTTAAGATCATTCTGGAATGAGGTAGAAATCACGAATGCATGGCATCTGAAAGTAGAGTTGGATAGTCACTCAGATGCACAACTCACTAATCATAATGTGTTAGCCTGGGTAGACTAGAGAATCAAATCTACAGAAACTCATATAACTATAAGTTATATAAAAGTTAAGTGTGCATTAATAAAGCATCCCAATTCAGTCCAGTTCAAGCTCATAAGTTCAATATTAACCCATATATCTGACACCAATCTACAAAGTCTTCCTCAAGTTCACAAGTCATACGCAATGATGCCAAATGCAGAAAGCTCACAGGTCAGTGGGTAGAAAGTCCTTGAATCCAGTGGCCGTGTAAGCATCTCAGCACTGGCAGGGGTCTCTATGCAGCTTCTCCATCACCCAGGGATGCTTCGGGGTAGGCAGGTCCCTGTGACTTCTCCTCAGGGATGTCTCACAGCAAATCAGCCTTACCAGTTGAAGCACGGAACTAGCTCAGGCAGCTGCACCCTGGCCAAGATTTCGCTCCCAATCATCCTATTATCATCTTTCCAATCACCATATTCCAGGTGGTATATATTTTTGGTTCTCAGGATCCCATGGTTTTGCCACATTCAACAAAAAATGGCAGCACAATGATAACGACATTAAAATATCTTGTATGACTTGCTGCCATTCACTCTTCACAAGTGTTGAAGGTAACTGCCAGAGATATGCATTCAATAAATGCATTAACTTCCAGGAACTTTTTGTTGGTGCTTACTTTTTTCCTTCCTAAGTCTTCGTTTTCAGGTTCTTGCTTTTCTTAATAGGCAATGAAGGTAAAACATACTTAGGGAGCTGGGTTGTGGGCACACTTCAGTTTAGAGATGATTGTTTGTGAACTCACAATTGCTTGGCACTTAGCAACTATCCAATCTCAGAGTTTTTTAGTGTTGGTCATCCTACTTGTTGACTTTGCCCCAGTTTATTGTTTCAAGCTCTGGTGCCCTACACAGGAATTCTCTAGCAACAATGGAGAGGGTGTGAGAAGTTGTCTTTTTGAGGGCAGAAAGTCAGTAGCACCAGCACCACAAAGTCCCCTTGGTACATCCTGGGGCCACCAGTGGATATACTGTAGCAATTGGGGAGCTGGCATATAAAGACTGTTATGGAAGATTGGGTTTGGGGTTGGTGTTTCAAGTCTTCTAGTCAGTTTACCGACCAGAAAGCGTAGGTTGAGTTCTCACACTGGGTAGTCACACTATTCAATCCAGAGTTGGAAGGAAATGATCAAGTTCCTTCAAAATCCTTTTCTAAATTTTATCTCTGGACCCTCTCCTTCTTTAAAGAGAAAAAAATGATGACTCTCTTCCCAAAGTCAGCATGCTTAACTTTTATCTGGGGCCGGGACTGACCTTTGGTACAAAGTGCTCCAATAAAGCAGGGCACAGAAGTAGTTTTTTCCAGGTCAGTCATGGCAGTCAAAGGGAAACTAGGATGGATCCAGATTTGTGAGATCTGCATGTACCAGGTGATAAACAGAATGAGAAACTTGTATGGTTGCTTGATTCCTGTCTAGAAACTTAATCTCCCATTGAGAAAATAGGAACAGTTCCCAATAAAATGATTTAAAAAATAAACATAACAAAACATTTAACACCAATTCAACCATTTTTACATTAAAAAAAAAAGAAAAGAAGAAGAGCATGGGTATTGCATAGCAACCAAACTTGTTGACCAGTAGAGTCAGAAAGAGCTGTACACCTTTCTAAGCTAGTAGCCAACTGTGCATGTCAGAATATGTGTCCTTTCTCCATCAATCTGGCAATAAGCCTACCTTCTACATCAGCCTCTGAGAAGGCTCACTTCTGCATCTCCCAACCCAAAGCTGTGACCCATACTTTTTTATCAATCTAGTTATCATTCCAACATACTCAAATTAAAAAAAAGTGCGTATGTTCTGATTTTGCTGTATTGGTCATGACTGAACCAGGAAAAATCTGTTTGAAGCAATGCTAATGTGTATTGCATATTTGCTATGTTTGGGTTCTGCATTAAAGAGCCTGGGTGAAACTGAGGGTCAAGTGTTGAGCTAAAACCAGCAGACGGGGGGGGGGGGGGGGGGGGGGGGGGGGGGGGGGGGGGGGGGGGGGGGGGGGGGGGGGGGGGGGGGGGGGGGGGGGGGGGGGGGTTCAAACCTACATGTCCAAGGCAGAAATAGATGGGTGTCTGCTCAAGTAAGCATTTGCCATCTTTGAAGCCCTCGAGAGGGTCACTATTTGCTGGAATCGATTCAATGAAAGTGAGTAGTGGATGGGTTTTTTTATTAATTTAATATAATTTTTTGGGGGGCATCACTGCCCTCTGGTGGTTGTGGGAGCTACCCGAGAGCTGCTGCTGGATTTGCACTGCTAAGCCCCTGGGCCACAGTCCTGCACTCAACCACTACGCCACAGGGGCTCAGCCCTTATTTATTAATTTTATTACACGAGTTCCTCCATTTATTCCTAACAAAAACCTGTGATTATAAATATTACCTCTATCATAATTTTACAGACAAGAAAAATGAGAGGTAGAGAGATTACAGAACTTTCCTAAGTTCACAGGTTTAGCTAAGGACAGAACTGAACATCCAGTAGAAACACCCAGTATCCAGTGATGCTGTATTCAGTGATACAGTGAAAGATCGCTCACGTGGCATACCTGGTGTTGTGCTGAAAAATGTATGTTTACATGGTTTCTCTTCACTAGGGTGATAAATCCTATTAGGCAATATTTCCATATGTCTTTTAGAGATAGTTTTTAATCATATGAATTGGTCAACTCTCCCCCCAATAATCTAACTGCATCTGCTGTTTAATCAGTTTCTCTCCTAGATAAACAAATATCGCACATCTAGTTTCATTATAGAATATAGTACTATGAACACCAAAGTAATGTGAACGCCTATGGCTTTAGGTGGGGGTATTTCATATACAACAGCCATTAAGAATTTGCTTCATTATCCTTTGCAAAAGAACATGGAGAAACAATCGCCATCTTTATTGAAATCTGTAATTGGTATGAAATGTTGAGACTCAATAAGCTAAGAATACACACAAATCAGTGACCTTAGGCATTTTCTTCGACCAGTTGTTTTCAGGACCAGATTATACAGGAGTGACCACGGGTTCTAGACAAAATTATAAAATTCCATCACTGCAGATCAAAGGAAACCCTCTGTCCAGAAGGGTATTTTGCTCTCTTGTATCTGAAAACCAAAACATCTGAAAGTCTAGAATCTTTCACTGAGAATGTTTTGTCTCCACCATTCCAGCATTGGAGCATAGTTCTACACAAAATATAAGGTTGTTATGAAATGTTCAAAAGACGGTTCTAGAAGGATTAACTTTCTATTTTATTATTTTTTTGCTTCCTTGGACAGTAAGATCACATGAATCACGTGATAGAAAATATCACAGCAGATTCATGAGACCAGAGAGAAGATAATAACCTGTGCTGGTGTTCACTCAAAGCCTATTGGAAAGTTCTGGAGGCAGTGTATATTTTTAATAGGAAGCATATCAGGCTCAGATGAATGAACATGCAATATTCCCTGGGGCTTTTGGATTAAATGCAGACTTTAATAATTACTCTAATTACTTCTGTTGTGATTCTACCTTTGAATCTACATCAAACAAACATATAACAATTATTACACTTCAATTTAATCCACTAGTAGTAGGAAAACTGACTATCATTATTTCTTTCTTACATACTTTCGCCTGTAAAACAAGGTCAGAGATAAAAATTGTTTTTATTTAGTGGTAAACATATATTTAGCACCTAATGATACATTTTCCTTTTACACATAATTTTAGTGCATTGAGTATTCTGAAAGCCATTGTAATGTTGTCTGCCTCGGAGTTTATAATGCAACTCATGAATCCTGCAGGTAACAGAAATGGGTAATTTCCCACAATGCCCTGCTTCCTTTGTCTCCACTCCACCAGGGCACTGTAGCTGATAAACGCCTTGTGGTCTAAAATGCTTCCAGAGCTTTCCTCTGGAAAACAGTTTAACGGTTATTATTCTTCACCAAGGCTAATGACACATGAGGGGTAGATATGAATATGAGTGCGAATCAAAAGGTAGGCAGACATTTAACTTTTTTTTTTTTGACATTTAACTTCTTTTCTCCAAACGTGAGTTCTTCCGCGCACTGTGGCATGGCATCTGCAGTTGATATTTGCTTTTGGTTGCCTTCAGGTTAATGCCAACTCACAGTGGCTCATGAGACAGAACAGACTTCTCCATGGGTTTTCGTGGCTGTCATCTTTATGGAAGCCAACTCACCCAGCGCAATCTTGCTTTGGTGGGGCCAGGACCCAAACTCACGGCCACTGAGTCCATTTGGAGTCAGTGAGCCTGTGGGACCGAGTCGAGAGCTACCCTTCACAGTGAACCTACAGGAAAGAGTAGGACCGCCATCGTGGATTTCTGAGGCTGGAGCTCTTGACAAGAGCAATCTTACTCCAGCAGATTGGCTGGTGGTTTCAAATGCTAGAGCCAGTCCCAGGCCAACCAACCAACAAATGCACTATCGGTGCATTGGTGCCACTTCACAGCGACCCTAAAGGACAGGGCAGAAACTGCCCTTGTGAGTTTTCTAACTCTTTCACGGAGGAGAAAGGCCTGTCTTTCTTCTGAGGAGTGTCTGGAGGTTCTGGACTCCCGACCTTTCAGTTCACAGCCCAACGGCAGCAGGTGGGTTTGAATTGCCGACCTATCCATTTGTTAGCTGAGGTCCTGAGCACTGCCCCACCAGGGCTCCTTAAAGAGGACACGAGAACCCCTCACAGGGCATCCACCGTTTGCTAGTTGTCAGACTGTGGCCAGGCTTCCCCTGTAAGTTAAGCTTCTTCATTAGTAATGGAGAGGTGACAGGACTACCGTCAGAGTTCAGAGTCCCTGGTTGGTGCCAATGCCTCAAGTGCTGGACAACTAACCAGAAGGGCGGGGGGTTATAGTTGACTCAAACATTACCCAGAAGAAAAGACCTGTTGACCTCATTCAGATGGGAAGTCTTGCGGTGCACCGTTGTACTCTGACACGCGCAGTCACCATGTGCCAGAATGGACGGGGGGGGAAGTGGTTTGTGTCTTTTTTTCTCTCAAAGAGTTGTGATGAAATTGAAGCTATAGAATACAGTACTTTCTATATTATCATTATTTGTTATTGAAAACTACTTGTTTTTCAATGATCCCCTTAAAACTAAAAATAAAATAAGATGAAACCAAAACCAAATCACAAATCCACTGTCCTTGAGGCTATTGCATTTCACAGGAGCCTTTTGACAGAGGCACTGTCCCATAGAATTTCCAAGGCTGTGATCTTAACAGAAGCAGCTGGTAGGTCTGAAGGGCCAATCTTCCTGTGAGTAACCACGCCCTAACCATTGCCCACCCAGAACTTCTTAGTCCTCACCTTTGAGAATCTCATTGAGAGGTTTTCAGACAGAACTGGAAGATTGGCCCTTCAGACCTATGAGCTGCTTCTGTTAAGGTCACAGCCTTGGAAATTCTGTGAGACAATGCTTCCTCCCACGCACTATCATAATCTCAATTTTACCAGACAAATCCAGATAGACCAGGGGATATACACTGAAGTCGGAAACATGGGGAATTTCAGATAGATTATCCCTCAGGACTAGTGGTGGGAGTGGTGATTGTGTTAGTCCAGATAGAATAGAGAAACAAATTCATAGACATGCATATGGATATAAGGGAAAGCTTTATATACAAGAGGAATGGAACACTGAGAAAGTATCCCAACCTAGTCCAGTCCAAGGTCATAAGTCTGATATTAGCCCATATGTCTGAGATCAGTCTAAAAAGTCTTCTTCCAACTCATGAAGCATGTACAATGACACCAGGACAATCACGGGTCAGAGAGTATTGAGTCTTGTGTGTCCAGCGGCAGTAGAAGCATCCTGGCTTTGGTGGGGGTCCACTCATCGCTCCTCATTTCCAGGGCTCAGGGTCCATCAGCAGTATTCATTGGTGGTAGAAGCATCTCAGTGCTGGAAGGGGTCTCTCTGTGGCTTTTCTGGCTTCAGAGGTCTGGTTCCATCAGGATAAGGCCGTGTGGCTTCTCCTCTGGCTCCTACAGTTCCTCAGACGCCGCCATCTTGTCTTGTCAGTTGAGCATCTTCCAATGACAGGGGAGATGGTCTCTCATCTCCATGAGGAAATATCACCAGACTTCCCAGAATTCTCAGATAAAGCCACGCCCATACAGAGGTCTCATTGGCTATCTCCAGATTGACAGGCTAGACTCCACCCCTATATTCCCAATAATGAAATCGACACATGAGTACATGATTCCTACAATGATATTTAGAGGGTGGAGGAATGGTGGAATAGAAACGGGAAACAATTTCAGGGATCTACATATAACCTCTCTGGGGTATGGACAACGCTGAAGTGAGTGAAGGGACACATTGAACAGTATATGATATGAAAAAGTAATAACAATTTGTAAATTATTAAGGGTTCATGGGGGAGGGGGGAGGGGAAGGGAAATATGGGGAGCTGGAACTGAGGGCCAAAGTGGAGGGAGGACGTTTTGAGAGTGATAATGGCAACAAGTATGCAAATGTGGCCTGCATACAACTGATGTATGTATGGATTGTGATAGGAGTCGTATGAGCATCAAATAAAATGATTTATAAAAAAAAAACGAGGGGCAAGGAGGAGCTTACACCAAAGACTCAAGTAGAAAATATTTGGAAATGAATGTGGTGACATGTGTACAAATATGCTTGATACAAATGATGTATTACTTCAGGGATCTACACGTAGCCTCCTCTCTGGGACACGGACAACAGGGAAGTGAGTGTTGGGACACATTGTACAGTGTACAGGATGAAAAAAATAATTTGTAAATTACTAAGGGTTCCAGGAGAAGGGGGGGGGGG
>PVJH01045651.1:0-12264 GCA_004026705.1 Nesogale talazaci
ACCCCACAGCCCACCCCACCCCACAGCCCTCACAGGTTCTCAGCTCACCCCTCAGTGCCTGGTCAACAGCCTCTCTGCCCATGAGCCCACCCTCCCTCTGACTGCAGACGTGATAAATGGTTCCAATTATCCCCTCCAAGCACAGAATTAATGTAATGTTTTATTAATGGCAACTATCGTCGAGAAGCAAAGAGCCCACTGCGCGCCGGCTGCCCGCCTCCCTTCAGAGGCACAGTCTGGGCAGGGAAATGAGCGGGTGAGAGGAGAGAGGCACTCCTCCAGGCCCCCCACTCCAGCAGCAGGGGAGCACCCCGTCACCCCCACCACGCGGGGCCCAGACAGGATGAATGCCACTCTGGGCCTGGCACGTTCCACACAGCCTAATGCTCAGTTGCTTCCTTGACGGGCAAATTAGGGGTTTGCACAAAAGGCGGGTGAGGGAGGGGGAGCAGTGGCAGCTGCCCAGCCGGCAATTAAGTGGGGGTGACGGGGTGGGGGGGGAGGCCGGTGCTCAGCCATCTCATCAACATTCCTTCATCTGTCCCAGGCTTTGCAGAGTGTTTTCAGAGTGGACACGGGCAACTCTCTATTAACCACTGGGGAGTCAACTATCCGCTCCCTTAAGGTTGAAACCTCTCACTCTCTATTTGGACCTGTCATCTCAGGCCCCCGAAGCTGGACAGACTTCCCTGGTCCCTTGGGATCGATGAGAGACAATTCTGAGAGACTCAGTGTCACGCGGGAGCTCAGACTGGCACCCGAAAAGTTAGTGGTGAGAAGGGAATGGGTGTCTTCTCCCAATACTCAAGCAACCTTGGAGCCCTCCGTCAGAGCCTTCCGTGGGAGGAGGAGCCTGGATGTCATGTTGACAGCACACCCTCAACATGAGCCTCAGAAAGCCACTGCCTCCCCCTGTAAAGATGGCGGAAAGAGACCAGACACTACTCTGTCCTTCAACAGAAGTCCCCTGAAGCCCCACACCAAGCCCGGACTGGCGGCCAACACCCCACACGAGCAAGGGGAAACTGCCCGTCTCCGTCACCTCTAAAAGGGCTGCAAGGAGCCCCCTGCAGGTGACCACCGGAGCCCCCAGAAGGAGTCCCTAAGCTTTCCATGGGGGGTGGAGGTCAAGGAACATAACCAAGGAGAGGAGTGCTCTGAGATGAAGAAATGCTCTGGAGAAGAGTAGGCATGAGCCCTGCATAGGGAGCACAGGGACAAAGCACTGGAGAAGAATAATGGGGGGCTCAGGGTCTTTTCCAGAGGGGACAAGCCTGAGATGAAGCTGAAGACAGCGGTCCAGCAGCAAGGGGAGGGGCCAAGGAAGCTGTGTTTTACCCCAAGGGCAAGGGGTGGGGCCGTGATGTCCCGTGGAGGAACTGAGGCACATGCATTTGAAAGAGTGCCCTAGAGAAAGGGCTGGGGTCGGGGGAGCGGAAAGAGGCTGCGACCATGGTCCAACAGGGTCAGGGGGACATGGAGGTTGAACCCCCACCTTCCACATGGGAGAGCCAGCCTCGAGTCTGGTTCGAGCGTACCTTATGCAGCCTGTACCTCTGTGTACCTCTGTCAGCAGTCACTTGGCTGTTGCCAATAATGCTGGAGAGATTGAGGCAGACTAGGAAGAAAGGGCTGGCAATCGACTCTCAATCGGTGAGCCAATGAAAATCCTGTGCATCCCAGTGGCCCGGTCCATGGGGGGCATCATGAGGGATGTCAACTTGACAACAGCTCAGAACCCCACCCCTGTGGTCCAGAGTTGGGTGTTGGGGATCATCTCCTGAGTTTGAGGAGCTAGAAGGGAGGGAGTAAGGAGGCCTGATGGCTTAGTGAATGGTGTGCCAGGCTGCTAGCCATGGGGTGAGTAGTTCAAAACCATCAGCAAATCCACAGGAAAAGTGGGGGCCTTCTATTCCTGTGAAGAGCTCCATTCTCAGAAACCCAGGGGCAGTTCTCCCCTGGCCTATGGGGCCTGCGTGAACCAGCATGACTCCATAGCAGTAAACCTGTGAGGTTTCTTGGCCCTTGGTTTGGCACAAAAAAAGAATTCACGCCAAAGCCTGGTTTGTCATCCGAGTGGGTTTTTATGAAGAACAGAGGAAGTTTTGGGTTTTAGAGTCTCACAGAGTCCACACTACGTCGGGGAAGTGTGTCAAACCGCACGGAAGCCTTGCTGGGGCTCACAGCTGGATGCGGCAACCTCCTGGAAGAACCGAGTCCAGAGAGTGCATGCGGCCCAGGCGGACGCTGGACCCGGAGAGCGAGTCCTCTCTGACCTGCCTCTGTCCAAGGTTGGGTACTGAGAGAGTAAGTGAGGAGAGAGGCTGTGGGCCTCATACAGAGCCGGAACGGGCACACGAGCATCCCACGCAGGACTAGAGTGGATGCTTGGAAGACCTGCCCAGGTGGCACAGGTGTGTCTCTTACCTCCACCTGCTCCGGCCAGGAGCAGAGCAAGAAGAGAAGGACCTCCCCAAGCCTGGGTATGTAAAGTCTCAGGCTGGGGAGGAGAGGTCAAAGTTACTGATTGACCCCATTGGCTGAATTAAGCCCACCTGGGTCTACTTTGGACCACCCAGGTGTACTGCCCACCTGGCCTGGGGTCTGCATTGGAGCATGCCCAATGCTCCAATGCTTTGTGGGTGGCTAACACTCGGCTGATTCCTTCCCAAGCTCCTCTATGAAGGCCTTTGCAGGCCTCGGAGGGGCAACCCCATCTCTGTCTGACTGCCTAACAAAGCTACTAACTCTCTTCCCATGAGAATGGAGAGGTTCCTGGTTCTTCATCGACCCAGTCATCTGAGTGGTATCCTAGACATTTGGAATATGTGATGCATACGTTCGTGGGAATCTTCCAAAAGTCTCTGCATGCCAGTCTCTCTGTGAACATTTGGGAGTTCCCTCAGATCGGTCAAGACCCTGTGTCTTGTTTAAAATTCTAAGAAGAGTGTTAATGCTGTAAAAAGTCCTCGGCCCAGTTGGGCTCAGACCATGAGTTCCGACCAGCCTTGCTGTCCCCTCTACTGCTCTTATCCCTCTTCCTCTTCCTCAGACCCCCTCCTCCTCCATTCCCCTGCTTCTCGGTCTAGTCCCCATCTTCCATCCATCTGCCCATCATTCTTTCATTCCTTCACTTATCCTCACCAGGCATGCCCACAGCAGAGTAGCCTCCCAGCTTTGCAAGGGCCCAGTGACAACAGCAGAAAATGCCCACAAAAAACTGTGACGTTAGAGATGGTGGCATGGTCTTTCTCCTCTCCTCTCTTCTCTTCTTTCTTCTTCTTCTCTCTCTCTCTCTCTCTTTCTCTCTCTCTCTCTCTCTCTCTCTCTCTCTCTCTCTCTCTCTCTCTCTCTCTCTCTCTCTCTCTCTCTCTCTCTCCTAGACTCTATGATCCCAGTCTCCACCTCCATCCTTCCCATGATTCCTGCCTCCAGAGCCCTCACAATCCCTGCAGAGTGAAGAGATCTACTGACAGCTGCAGTGTCCCCTTCTCTCTGCAGAGCAGCCCATCCTCCAGGAGCTCACGGATGTCAGAGGAGACACACAGAACAACAAAAGGACAGTCTGGCAAGTCCCTGAACCTTCCAGGCCACACTCCCGCCTCTGAGCAGTCACAAAAGTGTGCCAAGCTTTGTAGACCAAAGTGTCATGTGAATTCCCATTCCCATGTGCCCTTTCTTTTGGCTAAAAATCTGTGCAGTGCACATGTCCATCTGTCCAT
This sequence comes from Nesogale talazaci, assembly GCA_004026705.1. NCBI lineage: Eukaryota > Metazoa > Chordata > Mammalia > Afrosoricida > Tenrecidae > Nesogale > Nesogale talazaci. The sequence goes on from PVJH01045651.1 coordinate 3,723, forward strand.
GGGACCCCTGAGTGGAGTCTGTCTTTCCGCCAGTGAAGGGCTCTGCTACACTTCACTCTCCTGGGCCTTTGGGCAGATCCAGAGGTCTTTCCAGATGGAATGAGGCTGCTCTGTCCAGGGGAGGGAAGCTCGCATTTCACCAGAAGTTCCCTGGTCTCTCGATGGCTGCCTGGCCAGCACCGGGCTCTCTGCTCCTGCAACAGAGTGGACATCCTCTTCCTGCTCATCTGCGACCCTGCCCTCTGTGGCAGAGGGAGAGGGGCCACTTCTTGGTTGTCATCTTTCCCGGCAGCTGGAATCGACAAGTCTTGGGCGGAGGGCCTGGCCCCTCCTCTGACAGCAAACTCGTTCTAGATAAATGAGTATTGGTTTTATTCTGTTTGTTTTTCATTTGAAGCTATCCTTTGATTTTTTTCCCCCTGTAAAATTGTTTTGAAGCTATCCTTTGATTTTTTTTCCCCCTGTAAAATTGTTTAAGCAGTGATCACATGGGTCTGCTCCTACCACTGATTGAGCAGCTCTGGACTCTGTATACTTTGCTGGGTTGGGGGGCTTTGCCTAGCTTTCCATCCTGCACCCAGCTCACCTGTCTCCTCTATCTGGGGAGGAGAGGTGGGAAGGACAGGAGCTCACACGTACGGGGTATTGATTCATGCCAGAAAGCATGCAGGTAGCTTAGACCAGATTTCTCATCCTACCCTCCAAACAGATAGAGGCAAAACAAGTCAGCGTGGCCATAGATAGCATCTTTGCTCTTCTGCTGATGAAGGAATCAAGGCTCAGAGAGGCTCTGAAACCTGCTCAAGACTGCACAGCCAGAAGTTGGCAGGACCAGGCCGGAACCCACTCACTGCTCCCCTTGCCAGGCAAGTGTGATGCATCAGCTGGTCCTTCATGGAGCGGACCCAGAGCCTGACTTTCTGTGCAAGGGAAAGATGCAGGGTGGTAGGTGGAGACCAGCAAGCAAGACAGCAACCCACTGGTCCCAGCTGGAGTGACTCCTCTTCTCTTTCCCCTCCTTGCTGGGGGGCACTGGGGGTCGCTCAACTGCTGTGCATGGCACAAGCCCCCCCTTCAGAACAGACACGAAGAACTCCCATCTGGAGGGGCCTCTGTGGACTGAAAAGCCCTTTGCCACTAGAGGCTTGATTGACATGACTATGGGTCCTCATTGGGTATATATGCATGCCTGGGGCCACTCGTGGGTTTACATGTATAACCCAGGGGTACAGGGCCTCTGGATTGGCAGAGCCCTCTGGGAAGTCATTCCAGCTTTAGACTGCTCTGTCTGCTCATCTGTAAAACTGATCTGGTGCTAGCAGGATTCAATATATGGGGAACATTTAGCATAGTACTTAGCAGTGGCCAGGGCTCAGGAAACGGTCCTCGTGGGCGTCACCACAGCACTGCACTCCGCAGGGTCCTCGGTGGCTGAGTTCTCAGGAGATCACCAGGCCTTTCTTCTTAGGCTGCTCTGGTGGACGCCAATCCTCAGTCTATCCTGTTGCAGGTGACCCAGGGACTGACTTTAACTAAAAAGCCCACCGCCATCAAGCCAGCGCCAACTCACTGCACCCCTCTGCAGGGTTTCCAAGACTCCCCATCTTTATGGGAACAGACGGCCTCCAAGAAGCTGGTGGGCCCGAACTGCCAGCCCAGTGCTTCCCCCACAGCACCAAGTACAGACGAAGAGATGGAGCCGGAGAAGGTCAGAGGAGAGGAACAGGGGAGAGGGAGGGTGCTGGGAAGCAGCAGAATCACTGGGGGAAGAGTTCAGAGACCTGACTCCCCCCGCCCCCGCCCCAGTCACACTGCTCAGTGTTAAGTAAGTAGCTTCCCCTCTCTAAGCCTGAAAAATAACACAAGCTAGTAAGTAAGTGATCGCCATCTTCCAGGCAGGCAGCTGAGCCCCGATGAGCATGAACTCATTCCATCATCAGGGCAGCCCCCTGAAGGTTCGCTCGCCTGCTTACATCCGTCAGAACTGAGTGTGCTTGTGGAGATCAGAGAGGGGAGCCATGAGAGAGCAGCGTGCAGACTATCAGCATCAGGCCTGGTGGCCCACCAGTATGCACTTGGCTGCAGAGAGGTCGGTGGTCGGCACCCTTGGCAAGGGTGGTCTGTACCTGAAGGATTACAGCAGGAGACCCCTATGAGGTCCTTTTACGCTGTCTCGTCAAGTTGCTCGGAGCAGAAACAGACTTGGCCTCACCTGTGGCAGTCACCTACTCTGATGTCAATTTGGGATGAAGATTAAGAGTGTAGGGGTGGAGTCCAGCCTCTCAATATGGAGCTAGCCAATGGGACCTCTGTGTGGGCATGGCCTTCTCCTCTGAGAATTCTGGGAAATCTGGTATGTCCTTCTTGGAAGCAGGAGACACTCACTCCCTTGGAGATACTCAACTGACAAGACTCACCTCCTTAGAGACATCCCTGAGGAGAAGGGACATGGACCTACCCTGATGCAGCCCTGGGAAGTGGAGGAGCCACATGGAGACCCCTGCCAGGGCTGAGATGCTTATAAAGCCACTGGATCCAAAGACTTTCTACCCACTGACCTGAAATCGTTCTGCGTTTGGCATCATTGCATGTGTTTCGTGAGTCTGAAGAGGACTTTTTAGATTGGTATCAGACATATGGGCTAATATCGGACTTATGGCCTTGGACTAGGCTGGGCTGGGATGTTTTCTCAATGTACAATTGATCACCCTTTGTATAAAACTCTCTTATATACATATGCGTGTTTGTGAATTTGTTTCTCTAGTCTACCCAGACAAACACAGCACCCTACACCCCCGACAAACTAGACATGTGTGTACCTGTACCCATGCATACGAGGTTGTCCATGTGTGTGAGTGGAGTGTGTGTGTGTGTGTGTGTGTGTGCATTCACATGCACAAGTGCCCCCCCAGGGTCCATTCCACATCACATACTGAGGCCTGGCCACCCTCTCTAAAATAATGGTTCTCAACCTTCCAAATGCCGCGACCCTTTCATACAGTTCCTCATGCTGTGGTGATTCCCCACAACCATAAAGTTATTTTCATTGATACTTCATAACTATAATTTTGCTACTGTTATGAATCGGGTGGCCCCTGTGAAAGGGTTGTTTGGCCCCCAAAGAGGTCATAACTCACAAGGTGAGAACCACTGCTCTAAGAACTCCTGAACCCCGTGGTCCCCCATGGGGGTCTGTGGTGGGGGCCATCTCCTGGCCATGGTCTTGTGCTCCAACCTTCAATGCACCCGCTCTCGGTCCACACACTCATCTGCCCAGTCTCCCAGCAGCTGAGGGCTGGTTATGGACCTGCGTTGTCCTAGGGACTGGGCGGGTTGAGGGGACCGGCCGGCTAGCATTCCTGCAGCAGTGGAGCTTACCTTTGAGCCAGGGAAGCCGCTGTGATGTCATAAATGCACAGCCTGCAGTAAAGTCCCCTGAGGAGAGCAGGGCAGGAGTGGGAAGGGGCGGAGAGCCGGTAGAGTTCAGGCTGGGACCAGCCTGGTCAGGAAGGCTCCCTGAAAGACATTGTCTGAACAGAGCTCAGGGGAGTCTGAGAAACAAGGAAGGAGTCCCCACAGGGGAAGCCACTGAGAGGAGGACAGTGCGACAGTGGACAGCAGACAGCAAGGGAGAGGGAGCCCGGGCAGAGCGAGCCGTGGCCTTCTAGGGATGTCAGTTCTATTCGACGCTTTCAAGGCAGAGGTGTGTGTCATCCTCTGCTGTGGGCCAACGTGGCCTCCTAGGGATGTCAGTCCTATTTTACGCTTTCAAGGCAGAGGTGTGTGTCATCCTCTGCTGTGGGCCAAGAGGGAACTGTGTACCTGCTGGCAGTGGGAGGGCGCGGGGGCGGGGGGGGGGGGAACTGTCTAAGGCACTAATGTAATATCTTCTCCTACCTCTCAGGGGTCTAAAACCCTGGGTGGACTCCGTATTGTCCTCAGGATGGAAACCCACCTTCTTGGCCCCAGGCCCTCTGCCAGGAGGCCCTATGACCCTGGCCCACCACGATGCCACGCCTCCCAAGCATTACCCAGACCTCCAGTATTGTGGAACTCCAGACCCTTTCACTAGCCGGGCTCCTTGTGTCAGGGACACCCGCTTCCACATCCCAGTCTGGACAGGCATCTCCTTTAGAATGGGTCTCCCAGCCGCCCTGTCCCAGGGCAGCAGAGGGACCCTCCCTCCCTCTCCTCTCCCGCCCCGCCCCCCCCCACGGAATTATGATGGTCTGCACAGCCTCGAAAACAACCACAGCCAAAGAGTCCCCAGCACCCAGTCCCGGCTGTGAAAAAGGCATGCCCACCCCCCACTTACTCCCAAGGGCAGGGGTAGGGACAGACGGGAGAGGCCAGGCCGGCAGCAGCGCTCATAAATGGCCCAGTTACATTTATAGCTGAGTTCTTATTAAGCACCAGAGAGGAGCGATGAATCATACTCTCCGCACGCCCACAGCCTGGGGAGGTGGAGGCCACCAGCCTCCCGGCCTTAAATCTCAGGAAACTGAAAAGTCGCAACTGCTCAGGCCCAGCCCTGCATCACCAGGACAACAGGCAGAAGTCGGCTTCCTGCCCCACAGAAGTTATGGGGCTGCTAACCACAAGGTCGGTGGTTCAAACTCGTCAACCTCTCAGAGGGAGAAAGATGAGGCTGTGTGCTCTGCTACAGATGTTCAGTCTCAGTTGTGATGAGCGACAATCAGTTTGGGTTGTTTTGTTTTATTTTGTTTGGGGATGCGCAGCTAGGTCAGCAGATGGACAGTGAGAGAGAGGGAGGTCAGGTGAGAGGGCAAGGGAGAAAAGTGGGGCTTCCTGGGAGGTCCTGGGACCAGAGACCTTCCATTCGCATCTGCAATGAATGCTGCATGCTCTAAGGAAGGTTGCATGTGCAATGAATACTGTGTGCTCTTGGGAAGGTCTCGAGACGCCACTGGGCCTTGGGGCGACACACTTCTCCTAGAAGAACACACGCCCAGAGGATGTGATCGCCCCGCACCCCTCAATCCTCCACTTTACAGAAAGGGAGGGGACTCTGCCCACTACACTTCAGGAAGCCACTAGCTTGAAAGACTCGTGGTGTTGAGGCTAGTAGGATGGCCTTGAAGGAGAGCCCAGCCTCATTTAAAACCAGGCCTTCATCCCTGCCTTCCCCCGCCCCAGTCTTGGAGTCATCATGCCCACTGTCCTTCCCTACTGCCACACGGGAACGTCTGCAGATGGAACCATCCCCAGCCCCCAGGTCAGAGTGGGTGAGAGGTGAAGGTAGCTGTGTCCACAGCAGGAGCAACTGAGGCACAGCCAGCCTGCCAGGGCTGGAACTTGATGGACTGCCTTCACACCTGAGGCCACTTTAGCTCTGTGTGTGTGTGTGTGTGTGTGTGTGTGTGATTGGTTTCAGGGAGATTTATAGGGTTTTTTAACCTTTGTTATTGTGAAATATAACACAAATACCCCAAAGTGAATGATCCATAAATGTAGAACTTAATGAGTCATCTAAGGTGAACACCCAGGTAACTACCGGGAAACAGTGGCCTGAACCAGGAGACATAAAACTGTCCCTTCCCGGTGGAGCTGCGCATGCACACATACACGCGTACACACACGCGCGTGCACCCACACACACACGCAGGTAAGGGAAACAGACTTTGGGGAGTGAGCCCCCTTCCCACCCATGCCTGAGCCCTGGCTGCTGGGCATTCCCCAGAGCACGGTTCTGGTTCCTAATATTCTTGCGGCTTCAGTCTCTCCACCTGCTGAGTTTTGGCCTGGTCCTGCCCCAAACATTCTAGAACGCTAAGCCAACAGGAAGACAATTGCTGGGGTGATGTGTGCGTGCAGCGAGTAAGAACTGGGGACCGGAGGAACCCCAGACACTGCTGCCTTCTACCTCCTTCCCAGGAGGACATGGTGCGCCCTTCTACCCCACCTGGGAAGCACTTCTTTCTGCTGAGGAGGAGGTGGTGTGGGCATGGGGGTGGGGGGTGTCTGTCTCCTTGCAGAACCCTGTGGAGTCACTCACTTCTTCCCTCTTTCCCTGGACCTCCCACTCCTTCAAGGAGCCTTTTGTCCGGTTGAGTATCTCCTTTGAAAAAGAACCTCACTCCCTGGAAGCCATGCTGAGTTTCTGCTATTGCCACAGCTCCAGCTCCATCAGGACTGGGGGACCCTGCCTCCTGCCCCACCCAGGGGCTAGGGGCTTCTAACAAGTGAGAGGGGCCACAGGAGAAAGGAGAAGAGGGAGAGAGGAGCACCGCCTTTCCCTGAGCTTCCTCTGTGTGTCATGCACTGGGCACGCACCACTTGGCGTGGCCAGCTCCTCCCACACCTGGAAGGAAGGGGAGCATTGCCAACGATCGAGGAAGAGTGCTCTGAGGTTGCTCTGCGCCTTCCAACCAACAGAGCAGGAAAGACATGGGGTCTTTCCAATCATTCAAAACTGGCTGGAGCCAAGGCAGTGGTGATGAGTTTCTGACCAAGAGGGGCCAGTTCAGCCCTTTCAAACCGAGGGCGTCGGATGCACATGGCATTACTGGGCAAGCCCCAGCTGTGTCTCCTCTGGATGTTCATCAGGTTGGGCCTTGTGATGCACGAGCTACAGAAGGATGAAACCAACTGACGGGAAGGGGGACAGTTGGGGCAGGGGCAGGTCAGAACCGGCTGAGGATTCCAGTAGGAATTACAAGTTGGCATCGCTGGAAGCCTTCCTTTTAACACAACCCTGAAACTGGTCCTGGCCATAGCAGCCCTGTGTGTTTCCAGCCAGAGGCTCCCTGGGCTTGGCTTGGCTGGTCTTCTGGAAAGAGATTGCCAGGACTTTCTTCTGAGGGGCTCTGGGTGGACTCCAACCTTCAACCTCCCCATTGGCAATTCCGTACCCTCACCATCTGCACCATCCAGGGCTCTGCCCAGAAACCTTGTTGCACTGGTTGCTGGATGCTCGCCGTCCAATCGAGTCTGTGGCAGTCACCGCATCTGCTGTCAGTTTGAGGATTGGGAGTGTAGGGGTGGAGTCCTGCCTGTCAATCTGGAGATAGCCAATGAGACCTCTGTGTGGGCATGGCTTTCTCCTGAGAATTCTGGGAAAGGTGGTTATATCTCCGCCTTGGAGGTGAGAGGCACACAACTCAGTCCCTTGGAGATTCTCTACTGACAAGACACAAGGCTGACTCCCTGTGAGACAGCCTGAAGGTGAAGCCACATGGGTTTACCCTGATGGAACCAGATCTTTGAAGCCAGAAAAGTCACACAGAGACTCCTGCCAGTGCTGAGTTGCTTGAGATGCCAGAGGGAGGCCCCTGCCAGGGCTGAGCTGCCTCTATCACCACTGGGTACACAAGACTCTGCACCCACTGGCCTGTGATTGTCCTGGCGTCGTTGCATGTGCTTTGTGAGTCTGAAGAGGACTTATAGATTGGTATCGGACATAGGGGCTAATATCGGATTTATGTCCTTGAACTGGGATGGGATGTTTTCTTAATGTACAGTTGTTCTTGTATATAAACCTCTCCCTTATATACACATGCGTGTCTGTGAATTTGTTTCTCTGGTCTACCCAGACTAATGCCAAGTCCCATGCTCCCTCCCGCAAGACCGTCGAGCTGCCTCAGAGAGTGTCCTTGGCTGACATCTTTAGGAAAACAGACTTCGAGTCTTTCTCCCTCAGAACTGCTGAGTGGGCTCAAACTCCCAACCTTCCAGGTATGCACCTCAGGTCCTCCAAGAGTCTCAAGTCTACCCCTTGATTTTACCATCATTCAGAGAAGTGAGGGTCTGGGTGGAGGACTCACAGCAGCAGAACTGAGAACAGTCCAGAGTTCCTGGCTTCCATGACCCCCCACTTGGCTGGCCCACCCTTTCCCTGAGATCAACTCCAATAGGCTCAGTGAAGAGCCTCCCAGGTGTAGCAGTCAGGCATGGATGTCCCACCCCCACTCATGACTATTCCTGGCACCATCCCCCTCACTCCCTTCCCGTGGAAACCCAGTGAGGCCGAGAACTGGAATTTGGACATTTTCCCAGCATTTGGAGCTGTTAATTAAAACTAATAAATCTGCCACTTGGAGTTGGGTTGAAGAGGAGAAGGGGAAAGGGCGGAGAAGGGGAGAGGGACTGGGGCATATGATCCCCTTCCCACATGCCCTCCACAGAGGGTCCTTTCCTTTCCATCTTGCCTCCTGAATTATTCTCCCTGTTGGCCACTGATTCATTCCAGGTTTGCTGATGCCAGCTGCCAGGCCTCAGCGAGCTCTGTTTCATTCTAGAGAGGGGAGGAAGGCTGGTTTCCATGGCAGAGGGAGTCAATAACATGGCACCCCTCAGGAACTGGCCTGGGTTCAAACCCCAGCATGGCCACTTACTGGCCATTCAAATTGGGTGTCACTTCTCCTCTCCAGGCATCCCTCCCCTATCCCTACAGCAGAGTACCCTCCTAGCTTTGCAAGGTTTCTGTGACAAAGGCAAGGGAAAACATGCACAGGAACCCAGGTAGAAACAGTGGCACAGTCTCTCTTTCTCTCTCTCTCTCTCTCTCTCTCTCTCTCTCTCT
>PVJH01045652.1:0-12266 GCA_004026705.1 Nesogale talazaci
AGGAGCCCAGCAGTCCCAAATCAAGGTGTCAGCAGACGGTTCTGATGGTGCCTTCCATGCAGGGCCTGTTCTGTGCCTCTTGCCTTCCTTCTGGAAGTGGCTGGCCAGCCCTGCAGCTCCTTGGCACGTAGAGGACTCAGGAAGATGCTGCCTCTGTCTTCACACGCTCTTGACGCTGTGTCTACCCTTCTTGAAGGATCCCAATCATGTTGGGTTGAGAACCTACATACTCCAGGATGACTTCGTTTTAACTAGTGACATTGGCAGAGAATGCCATGTCTAAGGAAGGCACCAGGTGGATGTCAACTTCGTGGGTCCTCACCTCAATCCCAAACCCCTTCCCAGCTCACTCTTAGGGTAGAAACCTTGGCGCTAACTGTTCCATGTGTCCCCGCGCTATTCCTCTAGAACTTTGTAGAATGGACTTATCAGTTAACTCCTCCTTCAAATGTCCTTTCCTCAGAGAAGCCTCCATGGGCCCCTAAGGTGGCCCCTCCTAGTACCATTGCATCACTTGCACTATCTGTCCTTTTGACTAATTCCCTTAAGCATCCTGGCACCTGAGGTGGAACAAAGCCCTGTCCTTGGTCTGTGCAGTTGCTCAGTAGTTTGTGTGCCCTTTGATCTGGAATGGCCCCGTGATTTGTTTCTGCTACCACCTCATTCTACATGTTCTTCCCTCCGTCCCCTGCAAAGCAGACCATTTTGTATCGGTTGCTAGACATGGTGCAATTTACCGACGTGGCCGCTGCATATTATTTATGTATCTAGTGGCCTCACAGCGTCTACTGCATGACTGTGCTGTGCGCGACTTGCTTGTTGCTGGCCTGCTGGAAGCGATTCCGCCAGAATTTCGAATGCCAGCAGCGTCCCCCATGGCAGACCGATTGCAGATTAAGGAAGACTAGGAAGAAAGACCTGGTGGTCATCTTCCAAAACTTGGCCTATGAAAACTCCATGAATTGCACAGCATATTGTCTGATGAAATCCTTACAATGCGCCCCCCCACCCCTTGGCATATTGGAACGTCCTGCACAATAGCCCCAACAACAGATTCAAACATACCAACCGGTGTGAAGATGGTACAAGACTTGGCCTTGCGCATTCTCTTACACGTAAAGTTGCCGGGAGGTGGATGGCATGGCAACTCAGGGGCCTTGGTGGTGTTGTGGGCGGGGCACTGAGCATTGGACTGCATGATTGGTGGCTCACGCTCACTTTCTGCTATGCGGGAGGAAGGAATCGGTTTGTTCCCTACGGATTCACCGTCTAGGAAAACCTAACTAGGGTTGTTGAGAGTCATAATGGACCTGATGGAGGTTGGACGTCAACAACAAAGACTACTGCTTTAAAGGAGACAGCTGAGAGCTTTGAACTTGATGGGGACAGTGCCCCAAGGAGCAGATTAGTTTCCCCTTGTGGGTGCCCTTAGAGGAAGCAGTTCTCTAGGATCAAGGGCGTTATGCAGGATTGAAGTCAGCAGGAGAGAGGAAGAGAAGTTAAGGTGAGGTCTTTTCCCCATGCTGGCGTGGACCTAGACCTCCCTCTCACCAGGGAAAGGGCTATTGGGCCAGACCACAGCCCTTTCCACGGGGGCCCCTGAGAGCTGCAGTGTCTCCCTCGACTCTGTCCTATAATTACGAATCACAGTAATTACTGGAGTCTTCACAAAAGTTTAATTATGTTTCTGAGACTCCTCTTTACTGAGGCCCAAGTAGTAAGGACTACACTGTAGGAAAATTATGGTGAAAATAAAAGCAATGGAGTTCTGCAACTTAGACGAGCTTGGAGAAGTTTCACTGCTTCTTGCCCTCCTCCTCCTCCTCCCGCTTTCTCGATGCCTTTGTACCCTCTATTATAGCCCTTATCAGGCTCAGCCTTGAATTATGGTCTCTTTTCCTTGTATCTTTCTCGCGCACAAGATTGGGAGTCCCTGGAGGCAGAGAAGATGTTTTATTTATTTCCCAGCCACAGCTCTGTGCACATAATAGCCCTTAGATAAGCATTTGTTGATTTGCATGGAATTAAAGCTTGGTATCTGGAAAAGTCACTGAGAGTGGAGAATTCAACTTCGAGAGACAGAGGCGTGGAATTTGGATGCACCCGTGGTGGGGGGACTATCAGGAGACATCAGATGAGAGATCTGGATGGGTTTCCTAGGAACTCTCCATGACTTCTGTGCTGCATGAGGTATGAGTGACAAGAGTGCCTGGAAGTCATTCTGTTCCCCAGCATTTGTGAGAAGGAAGAGTCTGTGCTCAGAAGCAGGCAGAGGGCAGGCTAGAGAAGATGAAGATGTCCCACCGTGGGGAGGGGACCCTGGGCACCCAGTCTGGGCAGCTCTTCTGCTCCAGAGTCTGCTGGGGTTCCCAGAAGGCGTGGGGGTGCCATATCTGTGCTCATGGGCAGTCTTAGTCTTGATGGTGTCTGTTTGTAGCTGATTCTCCCAGGCATCTAAACCAGGCCTCCTCTCAGCTCTGGGCTATGGCTCTGGGGGTGCACGGTGGCAGGAGGAAGCTCATTTCCCCACTCCATCCTAGATGGTCCATCTTCTCTCTTAGCTCCGCACAGAACATTTGTTCCTCAGACCTCTTGCACCAACTCACTGCCTTGCATCTTTCTTCTACTCTTTTGCGGTTTTGTTTTAAATTTCAGGCAATACTGTGGCTCTTTTCCTTTGAACCTAAAACACTTACTCACCCACTCATTTGTGAAGAAGGTCATGGGCTTTCAAGCCAGACAGACATGAGATTTACTCCTGACGGAGCCACTGCATCTGTCAGGTTGGGTAAATCCATGCTGCTAGGATATTCCCAGGATATCTCAGTGACTTCCACCCCCAGAGAGGGATTGCCTGCTTCTAGTTCCCATTCATTCTCTGTGGGGTGGCTGAGCGTGGAGTTCCCCATCTCACTTCGGAGAATGAGCTGATGGAGCAGTCACTGTTGGGCTCGTCATTGGGTGCTGGGGCGAGAGACCTGGGACATGGCAAGCTGGGTATTTCTTTACCAGTCTTTCTCCTGAAAACATCCCTCCAGGCTGCCCTTTGAAGTTTCCCAGAAAGCTGCATGTACAATTGCTTGTAATATATGGCTTTCTCTCTTGGATGACTTACTGCTCTTTTGGGATTCTGCATCTGTGGAAACTTCCTCTTGAAGGCCTTTGCCCATCTCTGAAATTGTGCTGGGTAGTACATTTTCTCAGCAGTCCTAGGACAAATGAAAAGCAGGGGAGTGACTGAACCAAAGTATTCCTGGGTTGATGATCATTTGGATGATTTTGTCGCATAAAGAAGAGGGGGAGAACACAGCTGCATTAACCTACCTTCAAGAGGAGCCCTATAGACAGAATGGACTGGGGGTTGAGCTCACCAAGTCATCAGTTCGAAGCCACCTGCCACTCCTCAAAGGAAACATGGGGTTTTCTACCTCTGTAGAGAGTCACAGGCTCAGAGATGCACGGGGCAGTTCTCCATTGTTGTACAAGGCTGCGAAGACTTGGAAGTGACTCGAAAGCGTGCGTTTGGTTTGGAGTTTGAATTCCAGAAATAAAATTATTATACTAAGACAATGTTAGGAACATACACAGCCAGTGAGATAAGGTAGGAGAAATGGACACCTTTCTAGAAAGATAGAAACTACCAAAATGGACTCGGGAAGAAGGGAACAATCTGACTGACACAACACGTCCGGAGATTGAATCTATAATTTAAAAACCTCTCACAAAGAAAAGCTCAGGCCCAGATGGCTTCGTTGTGAATTCTACCAAGCATTTAGAGAAGAATTAGCATCAATATATCACCAACTCTTCCAAAACATAGCGGAACAAACATTCCATTTATTCTAAAAGGCTAGTAGCAACCTGATCCCAAAGCCAGATAAAGATACCACAAGACAAGGAAATAAAAGACCAATGCCTTCTATGAATATAGGTGCCAAACTTCTTTTTAAAAATCTGCTAACAACTGGAACCTGAAAGTATATGAGAAGGATCAGCCCCCATGCTCAAGTGGGATTTTTCTCAAGACTATATGGAAACCAAGGAGCCCTGGTAGCGCAGAGGCCGCCTGTTGGGCAGCTGACCACAAGGTTAGCAGTTCAAAACCACCAGCTGCTTCCTGGGAGAAAGATGAGGCTCTCCACCATCCCTGAAACCCACCGAGGCACTTCTCTGTCCTAAACGGTCCTTAGGAGGCAGATTCATCTCGGTGGTCGTGAGGTTCTCTGTGGTTCTTTAATCAGTGTGCTACCCCATCCTGATGCAATGTAGAACTAGAACTATGTGGACATCTTTACAGAGACAGAAAGGGCATTTGATAGAACCCGATATTCTGGCATCATCAAAACGCTCAGCAAAGTCAAAGTCGAAGTCCCTGAGAAGGGACTGCTCTGACGACTCAGAGCCCCGGCGACAGGGTGGGTTATGTGCTGAGAGACTGGCCAAGAAAGTGACCCACCAGTCACTCCCAAGATATGGCGGGTGCTCTCAAACTGCTGGCCAGCTGCCTTTCCAACAGAGGCGACAATGACAGGGATGGAATAAAGCTTCTGGACCTGTATTTCTCTATGAAGTACAACTCAAAGAGAAGAAACACTTGCAAACAAAGACGGAACACAAGCATGCTTCCCCATGTCATTGCAGCACCATCCACAAAAGCAAGAAGCTGGAAACTCCGTCCACAATAGCAAGAAGCAGAAAGGCCCATCTGTAGAAGAACGGGCAAAGAAACTTGGGTACATACACACAAGGGAATCTAGGCACACCTGACAGACAGTGAGGAAACCAGGGGGCTGCTGGAAAACAATATGCTAAAGGAAGCTAAGCAATCACAAAAGGACAATGGTTATATGAGTCCAGAAGAATAAACACCAAGACAAAGGCAGGCTTCTGTTCTCAGGTCACCCAGTCTCTCAAGCAGCAAAGTCGTGGGCCTGCTTAGCCTCCGTGAGCTACATATCACCCCCTTTATTTGTACTTCTTAAGAAACACCCAACAGAAGAGGCTTCACGTCAGCTGATGTCCATTTTTCTAGATGTGGGGAGAGAGAGAAGCCCATTCAGTTGCTGCCACACGACACTCTTCTAAAGTCATGCCAAGCCAATAGACACTCTTTACAAGATGGCTATTGAACCTTACTGGCACTTCACCTCAAGACTTCCGTGGAGATCTGTCTGTCTCAGAGAAGACAGGTGGTAACACTTTTGTTGGTGGGAACATTGAGTGGAGCGACCTGCCATGGCGAGAAAAAAAGCTTCACACTATTTATGTAGAACCTGAGGGGAGAATACACCTAGTAGTATTTTTCTCATGGGACACTTTGACTTCATTTCTATCCAGCCCAGTGACCTTGGCTGGGTGCTACAGATGACAGGGGCCTACGTAGACCCTGTCCTTTTGAGGTGTACAATATTCTTCATAGACCACTCCAGCAGGATCTGATTTGGAGATTTCCCCCCACCTGGGGCATCGTTAAGGACCTGACAAACTTCCTGGGATGTTAGGTTGCCCTACCCTGAGGTGAGAAGAAGCAGATGACCGCTCTCCCAAGGTGATGGTCCAGATCGCTTTCATTGGGATACCCAATAAATGGTGGTCCAGGACTATCAAATATTTTCTAATTTTATGTTCTCTTTGCTTTTGTCTGATATGTACTAGTCAGGCAGGCGTGGCTTGGCCTTTCTGAATGAATGCTATTGAAAGTTTTGCCCCATCCCCAACCCTCATTGTTCCTGTAATTAGTGTTCATTAAGCTTTTAATCTGTACAAGTCAACACTTATGTATTTCTGTCTGAAGCCAGCTTGTGCTTGTATCCTCTCCTTTTCTCACCAATGTTGTAAATTCTATACCATGGGCTAAATTAATGATACTATCATTACCTTCTGTCCCAGGGGAATGATTTATAATGTCCCCTGTTATGAAGTGATAATGATGTCTCCACAATGAACCAGAAATTTATATAAACCATAGATGCATGACTAGATTTGGAGCTTGCATTTAATCATAGCCCTAATCTAAGAAAAAATTAGCTTTCAGGACATAGCCCTGCCTGAAGCACACCCTTGTGGAGAGATCTCTGAGGATATGGGTGCTGCAGCAAAGTGTGGGGAAGAATCCAGATGGTGCCATTTATCGGGAATAATAGTGTCTGGGTGGTAAAGGTGTGTGTTTGAGGAAGCAGCCATCTACACGAGCCTCAAGTAGGTCCACGTGGAACAAACACGCCAGCCTGTGGGACCCAAGGACTATAAAGCATCAGAACTTTAAGTTTTGAACACCCGATTTGGAGAAGGCCACAACTCAGAGTGGAACCTAAATTGATTTGCAACGCCTCCATGTGGATTAGGCCTCTGATAAATTCCCTCGGACCCTAGTCCCGACTGAGGAATAGCCTTGCTATCCTACAGAGAACCTTGCAAACTGATTGTGGCCGACATGGTAGGTTAAAATATAGCACCTTATTTGTTGTCCTTTTGGATCCATTTGAAAATTGCTTCAGTTTTTCATATTTTTTAACTTTCTTTTGGACTGAAGTTTCTCTCTGCTTTATCTAGTCATCCTTGTTGTTATTTGCTTATTCCGTGTTTTTATTTTGTATGATTTTCAATATTAAATCCTGGGTAGGTAAAGTCATTGAGACAGTAACTGGGTTAATAATGTCAGGGGAGGTGGGGGGAAGTGGGGTGCTAAGAAGTCCAAGAAAGAAGAAAATGAGCTGAAATTGATTGTGGGGCTGAGTGCACACCTCGTCTGGATATGCTGGAACCATGAGATCACGTGATGTGTGAGGAATGGCACCGTGCCTCCTTCTGTGGTTCAAGGGGATGGCACCGACCACCACCAACTACTTGGTGTGGGACTGGGGGTGGCAAGTAGGGAAGTGGAAGGTTTACAGAGAGTCTAGATGGTAGAAGAAGCAAGGCTACATTTGTAGATGACAATCTGGAATCTAGAAAATTCTAAGGAATACACGCATTAAAAACAAAGCTAAAAGGCTATCGGCAGATGCTGAGTTTTGCAAGGTCACAAGATCTAAGACTAATATACAAATATAGATTAAATTTCTATAAATATTCACTAGGTGTGAAACAGGAAAAACCATATCACGGTGTGCCCACTTTTCAGAGGCGATCACTGAGGACTTGTGGGGGCATGAGCAAGAGTGGTGAAGAAAGCTGATGGTGTCCGACTATCAAAAGATATAGCGTCTGGGATCTTAAAGGCTTGAGGGTAAACAAGCAGCCATCTAGCTCAGGAGCAACAAAACCCACCATAAAAGAAGCACACCAGGCTGTGTGACTATGAGGTGTTGAAAGAATCAGATATCAGGCATCAAAAAACAAAAATCTTATCAATATGTGCCCGCCTTCCTGGTATGATCGCTGAAGACAAATGGGTACAGAGGCAAACAGAGTGGAGGAAGCTGATGGTGCCTGGCTACCAAGTGATAAAGTGTCTGGGGTCTTAAACACTAGAAGACAAATGAGTGACTGTTTAGCGCAGAAGCAGCAAAGCCCACATGGAAGAAGCACACCAGCCTGTGTGATAAAGAGGGGTCGAAGAGAGCAGGTATCAAACATCAAAGAGCAAGAATCACATCTCTATGCATGAGGGGGAGAGCAGGGTGGGGACTTAAGGCCCACTTGTGGACAATTGGCCACCCCCTTATAGGAGAATCGCAGGGAGGAAACAGGCCAGTCAAGATGTAGTGAGGTAGCGATGGAGCATGCAACTTTCCTCTAGTTCCTGAAGGCTTTCTCCCCGAAATATCATGTTCCCAATTCTACCTTACAAACCCAGCTGGAGTGGAGGAGGTACGCTGGCAGGAATGGGAGCTGGAAATACAGGGATGCCAGGACACATGAACCCCTTGGAACCAGTGGTCAGATTGGAGTTACCGGATAGGTAGAGAGAAGGTGGGTAGAGAGATGGAGCCAACTACAGGGATCTACACATGGCCTGGAGGATAGACATCGGAGGAGTGGGCAAGGGGAGATGTCAGGCAGTGTAAGATATGACCAAACAATAATAATTTATAAAGTTTTAAGCGTTGGTGGAGGAGGGGGAGCAGGAACAGAGGGGAAGGGGTGAGAAGCTGATACCAAGGGCTCAAGTGGAAAAGTGGATATTTCGAGAATGATGACGGCAGCAGGCAGGTGAAGGTGCTTGGCACAATACTTGTATTTATGTATTGTGAAAAATGAAGTACGAGCCCCCAATAAAATGATTTTTTTAAATATTCACTAGATGTGACTGATCCTGAAAGTGAAATCATGAATACACACACACACACACACACACACACACACACACTAACACTCCCCACCATCATTTAATCAATTCTAATCAGAGTGACCATATAGGACAGAGTAGAACTATCCCCTTGAGGGGGCAGTTAGTTAACTGCTAGGCATAAATATATCAGAAGAGATAAATATACCAAGCTTGAACACTGCAAACTACAAAATATTGTTGAAAGAAATTTCAAAAGGTTTGTAAAGACAGGGAGAATCCCTGGGCTCATAGAATGGAAGACACGATGGCTAAGTTGTCAGGGCTCTGATGGGCAGACGCAGTGGCATTCATCTCAAAATCCCTGTTGGTTATTCTGTAGAAATGGATCAGCTGACCCTAAAATTCACATGGGTCAGTTTATCATTCTGTGAATGAAGTCAGGGATCTGGAACAGCCAAAGCAATCTTGAAAAAAGAGCAATGTTGGCGACTTCGTGCTTCTGTTCTCACTACCTGTTAGGGAGGAAGGGGACCCTTCAGACCTGGCTGGTGGAAATGCAAACTGGTAGAGTCTCTTCAGGAAACAGGTTGGCCACATGCCTTGGCCCGCTGCCCTACGTCAGTCCACCCAATGCTTCCTTCGTCACTTCACCTTCTCAGTTTGGGCTGCTCTTTCCTTCCTCTTAGGTAAGTCCCTGGCGGTGCAGCGGTGAAAACCATCAATCGCTAACTGAAAAGTCAGCTGGCAGAACGCACCCTGCACCCAGACCCTGAGGCTGAAAGAGGTGGGAGTCTGCGCCCATACAGATTTACAGCTATATGAATCCGAGTTGAGGTCTGCTTCTTTTCTTTGGGGTGCCTCCTTCTAAGAAGGACCTGGTGATTGTTGGACACTGTGGGTCCTGACTCAGAGTGACCCCACACATTGCTCAACAAGTGTTCTGATGAAAGAGACCCTGGTTCCTACCACGGTACCACTCATCCCGTAGGTCTTCCTCTTTGGGGCTGCCCCTCTATTTATCGAGTATGATGACCTTCTCTAGGCACTGGTCTCTCCTGACACATCCAACGTGCATGAGAGGAAGTCTCACCCTCCTTGCTTGTAAAGGCGCCCTCTGGCTGTACGTCTTTAATGACAGATGTACTTGTTCTTTTAGCAGTTCCATAATGCTTCACCCACATCATCATTCACATGCATGATACTGCTTCAGTCTCCCTTATTCAATGTCCAATTTTTTATATGCCTAGGAGGCAACTGAAAAGACCATTTTGGGTATTTATACTTTAGTGCTCAAAGTAAGATCCTATTGGACCCATCTATATGATCCAGGAGAGTACACTCATCTGGAGACGCTTAATTTAATCACATCTTCCCCAAATCCTTTTGCAATGCAAAGTAATGCATTTGCAGGACCCACGGGCTACAGTGGAAACGTCTTTGAGAAGTCCTATTGTCTACAGCCATACCACCTGGAACATGCCCAATCTCGTCTGATCCCGGAAACTAAGCAGAGTGGGGCCTGGTTAGTACTTGGATGGGAGAAGTCTTATTATGCCTGCCTTATTAGGTTGTACTTCTGATCATCCACCTCCCCATAAGGTCAGCCTTTGGACCCACCAGTCTCTCTTTAGAGAAAAGATCCATATATCTGCTCCTATCAAGATCCAACATCCCAGAAACACTCCCCCCCCCTGCCCCCCAGGGCAATTCCACTCTGTCACTCAGAGTCAGAATCACCTTGATGGCAAAGAGTGTTTGACTTCCTCTGGACCCTCAAGTGTAAGCAAAGGAGATGTGTTTGGTTACTAGAAAGAAAACTTCAAATGCAAGTGCGAGCCCCTACACTTTTCTTTCCTCCTTGTATCTTAGCAAAGAGAAAGACACTTTCTGTGAAGATGGAGCAGTGTGGGTTCCTAAGTGAACATGGGTGGCGAATGAGGGCTCATGTCAACCCAGGCTGTGTGTGGAATATGGAGTCCATACACTCTCAAGATGTTAAAAATCAATCAATCATAAGGGCTGAGTCCCGGTGGCCTAAGTGGTTAGTGCAGGACTGTGGCCCATGGGTTTGGCGGTTCAAATCCAGCAGCGGCTCTCAGGAGCAGCACTGGGTAGCACCCACAACCACCAGAGGCAGTGATGCCCCCCCCCCAAATCAATCGATCACATATGAGTGCTATTTTTTTTAAGGTCTATAATCTGTCCCACCTATTTGTTTATTTTTAAGCCACATGACACCATCTTGATTACATAGCTTCTTGCATCTTGAAGCTAGAGTGTACACATAAAATCTTCGAGTTCATTCTTCCATCTCAGAGTTGCCTTTGCTAGTCTTGTCTTTCTTGAACTTGCATGTGCATTTTCAAATCGGCTTGTTGCTTTCAAAAAGGAAAGTCTGAGAGTTTGAGATGTCGTCGGATCATCGCTCCATCAGGGGCAAATGGACAGCTCAACGGTATCCGAACAGACTGCTCTGTGAGCAGGGCCTATCATTGACCTAGGTCTTCTTTACCTTCTCTCAGCAATATTTGTCATTTTCATCATCAAGCTTCTCTGCATCCTGTGTCAGTTTATCCCCCAAGTACTTTTCCCCGCCTTGGATTATGAGCATTGTGACAGACAGTCTCCAGGTTATGAATGTCTGATTTCTAAAGCATACACTTTGGGGTCAGCTGTGTGTCTGTGCAAACCCAGAGACAGTGCATAGGAGAGGCAGCGTGGTCTTGCCTAGACCTTGGCTTCTCCAGCAGCAGCCAGCAAGGTCCTCTCCACACCTGCCCAGCTTGGGACTCCATGGTGCTCACCTGGGACTTTGTCCAGAGGGGCTGGCAACATGTGGAACACACAGGTAGGCAGAGAGCAAAGCCTCCATCCAGATGTAGAGCTGTGTGGGCCCTGTCTGTGGCCGAGGGGCCACTGGCTGGGGGAGAGGTTGCAGAATCATCCAAGTGGGTACTTCTGTGGTGACTTTGCTGTCCCCAGCCGCAGACAACACTCACCTCACCTCAACTGTAGCCTCCGTATAGTCAGGTGCCAGGACCGGGGGGAGGGAGAGCCTTGAAGCAAACCCACTGCCATCCCAGCCCATACCTAGAGTGGAGCCAGTGAGGCCAAGCACAGGTTCATCGAAACAAACAGTTGCTGCTATGCCACCTACATCAAGAGATGACAAGAACGATGACTACTGTATTCATTATTATGCTGGATGCGTGATAGCATGTCTGGAATTTTGACTTTTATGCATAGAAAGGCACACTATGTACAATAGAAGGGGCTGCAAAGTGTGTGAAAGTGTCCATTCTTCCACAGACCCTTTGAAGCCCTTTCACATCCTGCCAAGCCTTAGACCGAGTGATGGGAGATGTAGTCTGTGCCTAGCGGGTGCGATTCATGTGTGGGGACTGCCTGTACTTTTGAATGCTCGTTGCTAATTCAATGTGCTAGAAGGAAGCTTTTTGTCTACTGATCTTTTATCCAGAGACCTTGTTAAATTCACTTCCTAGTTCTCGACATCATTTGAGGTTCACAGGAGTTTCTCTCTTGACAACCCGTGAAGATCGATCATCAATGTTAGCTCTTCCTTTCTAGTCGGGATGTTCTTTTTGTTTTGTTTTTTGTTATTTTTTATTTCCCTTGCCTCGGGTGCCAGGACCCATGGTAAGTGGAGGTGATGTCTGTGAGGGAGCACCCAGCTTCTCACCACTGCGTCTGAGGGCCTGTGGGCTTTTCCATAGATGCCCTTGTTCCTGTGGCTCTTGGGTGTGCTCTGACTCATCTGCCACCAGTGGATGGAGTGGGCCCTCAGAGGGTTCCAAACAGGCACTGACTGTTCTGGGCCCAGGGGCATAGGCCAGCCCTCTTGACCCTGGCCTGGCAGAACCGGTTTCTAGCAAAAGGGGCTCCCGCGCGTTCTCTCCCAGGCCTGTCTACTCTGCCTTCTGTGGCTTCGAGGACAACATAGACACCCTGCCCTCCTGAGCACTCTCGTCCAGGAGAATGACTCACAGGAACAAGCTCTGCGCACAGATGCTTC
>PVJH01045653.1:0-12275 GCA_004026705.1 Nesogale talazaci
ACTAAAGAAAGCCCTGGCCATAGCTTAGCGACTGGTCAATTTTGCTGCTTGGCACAGAATTCCTGGATATTGTTCTATTGGAGAGACATGGTTTATTTTTAGGTCAGCATTGGCCTGTGACTGCTCCCTGAGCTAATTCAGAAAGGTGGGCCTCCCTGAAAGGCAGGAGGTTTAGAAAGCCTCTCTTGCCTGCTCGACCATGAAGGGCTCACCCATGGCTTAACTTCAAGGGTAAAATTAGGGTCAAGAGAAAGTTAGGGGATTTCAAAACAGACCATGCTTTCCTGCACAAAGTTGGAGTTTAGTTCTTCAGCCACAAGGCATCTTTGGTTAAGAAAGCCCCAGCTGACACTGCTCATACCCTCCAGTCCTAGGTGTGCAATAAAATCCCATCTGTCAGGTGACACCACCCTGGCCGTCCCCAATTAAGACAAAAGTCCTTCTGTGGCCCAGGGTATCTGGGAATAGAGCCTCACTCAGGGCCACTCAGGGGGCAGAAGCCAGCAGAGCCTTTTTTGATATTCTTGGTCTACAATTGGCTGCTGATAAAGAGCCCAGTATGGCCCAAGAAAGCCCATTGCTGCGATCTGGTCCCTAAGTAAATAGAAGCATTGTGAGGTCTGTGCTTTCCTCTCACGGATCATATATTTCTCCAGTGGGAACAGCCCCAGCTAGGGTGCTGAGCCAGAGAAGTGGTTGTGTCACAGCAATCTGCAGATTCCAGACCTAGGCTCGCTCCAAAGAACATAATGATATTTCCAGTCAACCTTGGGAGGACCTAAAGCAGACACCTACTTTTCATCCATTCATTTATTCATCCATCCGTCTGTCCATCCATTTAAATAACTAGTCGTTTTTTCAGCGGCAGAAAAGAATGTTTTAGCTTTAAAACATCAGTGAAAATGGGGGGAGGAAGTGGGAAATGATCGCAATGATCAATGTGCAACAACCCCCCCTCCCCAAGCACAAATAATAGAAACATGAGTGAAGGAAGACAGTGGACAGTGTAAAATATGAAAATAAAAGTAATTTAGAAATTATCCAGGGTTCCTGAGAGTGGAAGGGGGGAGGGGAAAAAGGGGAGCTGATACCAAGGACCGAAGTAGAAAGAAAATATTTTGAAAATGATGACAATATATGTATAAATGTGCTTGATACAACTGATATATGGATTGTTACAAGAGCTTTAAGAGCCCCCAATCAAATGATTTATTAAAATTAAAAGAAAATAAAATGGTATAAATATGCACAGCCCTAAAGATTAAGCTTGTGGCATATTTACATCAAAATAAATTTTATTTCATTTTTTTTCAAAACCATTTTATTGGACGTTAATACACACATCACATCATGTCATAGTTCAGTCACATCAAGTGGTATTGTACAACTGTTATCACAGTCAACTTCAAACCGCCCTTTTCCTTCCTGAACCCTGTGACATCAGCTCCCTTTTTCTCACCCACCCTCATCACTATCCCCACCCCCTGAACCCTTATTCTGCCTATTCTACTTGCTGTCCCTATAGGTTCATCACTCTAGGGTTTCATATACTGAAAAACAGAAAAACAAATGGCAAAAATTCAATAGAGTGACCCCAAATGACATATAGATCCAAGATAGACTTCAATGCGAACAAACAAGCAAACAAAAAACAAGAAAAAATACAGAAAATGTTGAAAACCAGAGCAGACCTAACAAGGGTGGGGGCAGAGAATCCGCTGACAAGGTTTTAATCCTTCGAGTCAATTTTATCATTTTGATCTTCTATAGAAATCTCTCCAGTGCTCTCTGTTTAGTAACACTTTCTTCCCATCCCTGTGTTACGGATGGAGGGAACTCCCCAGAGTCTCGTTTCCTGTAGAGATCCCACAATCATCAAGGCAAGGGAGAATTGCAGCAAATGTACCATATGTTATTCTTACTTATAACATGCATTTGGATAATGCTCACATGCTTTTTCTTAAGCCCGTAGGAGGAAAGTACCAGGCTATTTTGGGGGGTTGCTTCATCTGGAAAGGTGCAGAAGCTGGCAAGATGGAACTTGCTGACTCTGAGGCTTCCTCTGGCTCTTCTGAGAACATATGCTACTTGAAGTAGCTGCTTGAGGTCTACTTACCTGGTGAGGGTAGGGATTTGCTTTCTTCTCCACTGGTATTTCTTTTCTGAGAAACTGCTTAGTCAGCAATTGGTGGCACTGAGATATGCAACATTCATATGGAAATACAAACAAAAGACACAAACCCCAAACCCAATCTGTGTCATCAAGTCTATACTGAGTCAAGACAAACCTGGAGTATAGGGCAGGTCTGCCCCATTCTTTTCCCGGCTGTCATCTTTATGGAAGCACATCTCCAGGCCTTTCTTCTATAACACTGCTGGGTGGGTTAAATGGTCAACTTTTAGGTTAGTTGTTGAGCACAAACCATTTGGGTCATCCAGGGACCTGAAAGCAGAGAATACCAAAAAGATGTATACATGTGCCTTATTGATTATGACCTGATTGTGTGGATCACTTCAGGACGAATAGGAATTCGACAACACGTAATTGCACTCGTTCAGAATCCTCTCACAGACCAAGAGCCAGGTGTTTGAACAGAGTAAAGAGATACCTGGTGGCTGAACATCAGGAAATGTGTACATCAGGTTGTTCCCGTTCACCATCCTTATTCAATCTGTCTGTGGAGCAAGCCACTCAAGAAGCTGGGCTATGTGAAGAATATGCCATCAGAGTTGGAGGGAGGCTCTAACAGCCTGTGGCTACGCAAATGACATAATCTTGTTTATGGAAATGAAGAGGACTTGAAGCACTTATAGATGAAGATCAAAAACTATAGCCTTCAGTAAAAAGTACAACTCAACGTAAAGAAAACAAAAACTCTCACACCTGGACCAATAGACAACCTCTTGATAATGGAGAATAGATCGAAGTTTTCAAGGTGGTCATTTTATTTGGATCCACAATCAGCCTTCATGTACGCAGTAGCCAAGAAATCAGATGGCATAAGTACTTTGAGGACTAAGCTATGCCTGACTCAAGTCTTGGTGTTTTCAATTAAGAGCTGGATGGTGAATCAGAAAAGTGGTGTCAGTTTTGATTACATACCAATCCAGGGGCCTCATCTTCCCACATTATCTCACATGATATTCTATTGTAATTCATAGGATTATTACTGGCTTATTTTAGAAACTAGATCTCCAAACCCTTCTTATCTTGTTTTATATCCCCATTAAGCCTGAAATTATGAATGATTCTGCTGATACTTAAAATCCTGGCAGTCTAGCGTCTACCATCACAGTTGCATGTAAGCTCCCACAATATGACCAACAGACAGACGGCTGATAGGTTCATATTGATACTCAACTTTAAATTGAGGTGTTGGATGATGTGCTAGTTCATTCAAGGACAGGAAGGTATGTACCAGTAGGTAGCATATAATCCAGGTCACTTCCAGAGTGATTTCAATGAGAGGATAATGGCTCTTGGGGTGCCTCCCCCTCACTCCTATGACGCTATAATTTTCCAAGTGGCTGTGTGGGTTTTCAGGGGCAGGAGGGTGAGGGAAGAGGAGGAGTTTAACTCTCACCTTGAAGGGTGAGGCGGTTGTGAAGAAGAGGACTCTATCTGGACCTGTTTTAGCTCAGCCCATTTGCCACTGTCCTTTTCCTAATGGTCTTCTCCTGCCTTCTTTTTTTGCCCACAGGTTCCTACATTTAAAAGTTTCTTAAGAGAATCACAGACCATTAATGTTTAGTACTTGGGGTGTTTTAAGATAGTAGGACATTCTGAGCATGTTATGCTTACATTCTGGCTTGACCATGTGGAGGGACCAAGGGAGGGTTTATTTGTTGTTGCTGGTTGCAGTTGAGTTGACTCTGACCCTGGTGAAGCACGTGTTACAGATGAGAAATGCACTCCCCTGAGGTTTCTTGGCAGTAACTTTAAGAGAAGCAGATCACTTGACCATTTCTTTTATGGGTAGCTTTGAACCACTGACTTTGGGGATAGCAGCTGAGTGCATACTGTACCATCTTAGCCTTGATGGTGCAGTGGTTAAGCACTCATCAGCTGTTAGCAACCCCAACCTGTGCCACTATGGGAACAATTTGCTCCCATCAAGATGAAAAACATACCTCCACCCTCTGACACACACACACACACACACACACACACACACACCACCTATTGCCCTCGGACTGATTCAGAGTCAGTGTGATCCTATAAGACTGGTAGATAGGGGTGGGGAGGTGCAGTGGGGAGGAGAGAAGCTGATACCAAGGACTCAAGTAGAAAGAAAATGGTTTGAAATGATGATGGCAACATATGTATAAATATGCTTGACACAATGGATGCATGTATGGAGTGTGATAAGAGCTATAAGAGCACCCCTCCCCCAATGATTTTTTTTAAGGCTGGTAGAATCACCTCATAGTGTTTCTCTGGCTGTAAATCTTTGTGGAAACTGGCTGCCACGTCCTTCTCTCATGGAATGGTGGCTTGTGGGGTTGGACGGCTGACCTTTCAGTTAGTAGAAGAGCACTTAAACTCTGCGTCATCTTCCTAAAAAGTACCCTAAAAACCGTATGGGACTGTTCATTCTACTTTATCCCCAGGAGTCATTATGAGCCAGGATTGACTTGATGTCACTTGGGAACAATGAGGAGACAGAGGGATGCATTAGTGGAGGAGAATCTTATGGCAAGCTCATTCAAAGAATTGGCCTGAGTCAAACCTTTGAAACTACACAGGGTCAAGTTGTCAGGATGGGGCTGTGGAAGGGAGATCAGAAGTATCTCTTAGCCTCCCACTTTCTGGGCTTGCTTCTCAAAATCGGTTTCAAATGTTGAGGTATACTGAGCCTTCGCTTATGCTCAGATCGTGGTCATTGTACTCTGCTCTATGAGTTGGGGAGGCTGATCCAAAGGGAGCTAGAGGCTGATCCAAAGGGAGCTATTGTTGAAATGGACATGTAGACTCTCTGCGTGATATGGGGTTTATGCCCCCCACCCACCTCACTCTGGTTGCCCTTTGAGTAGACTTTGAGTATATGGGAATCTCTCAGGTGTCAGAGTAGAACTGTTCTCTATTGGGTTTCAATGGCATTTTTGCAAGTGGATTGTCAGACTTTGTTCTGGTAGACGCAAAGGCTCCAGCTATTCAGTTAACAGCTGAATGTGTTAACTGTTTACATCACTTGGCATCTAACCCCATCCAAAGGGCAATGGTCAATTGGTGGTAGAATTCTCACTTTCCATGCTGTAGGCCCAGGTTTGGTTCTTAGTCAAGGTCCCTCCTGCGCAGCCCACCCCACCCCCTACCATCTGTCAACGGAGACTGTGTGTTGCTATGAGGCTTTTAAGAGGTCTAAGCAGACTTTCCAGGTAGAGATGAGCAGGAAAAAGGTCTGGCAGCCTATTTCTGAAAACCCCCTGGATCCCAATGGCCTCCTCTCCCAGTCATCCTGAGGATGGTGCAGGATCAAACATTGTTTTGTCCCATTGTGCATTAGGTAACTGTGAGTGGAAGGTATGTGACTCATTGGCCATTATCAGTTAATAAACTCCCGTCCAGTCTCCAGGGAACTTTTATACAGCAAAAAGAAAGTTCTAAGAGAGGGGATGATAGTTTATCATGGCTAACTCAGAGGATTGGACTCTTCTGCTTTCTGCTGTCTGAAGAGAAACATCACTTATCTCAAGGGCTTGAATCATTCTCTTGTTTAAGAATCTATCTCACTGAGCCAGTCAAGGTACAGTGTAGTAACAATGAAATATGCAGCTTTCCTCTAGCTCTCAAATGCTTCCTCCCACCCACTATCATGATCCCAATTCTACCTGACAAATCCAGCTAGACCAGGGGATGTACATTGGAGTCAGAAACATGGGGAATTCAGGATGGATGATTCCTTCAGGACCAATGGTGTCAGTGGTAATTCCAGGAGAGTGGAGGGAGGGTAGAGTAGAAACAGGGAACCAATTTCAGGGATCTACAAATAACCTCCTCTCTGGGGTACGGACTCTAAGAAAGTGAGTGAAAGGGACACATCGGACAGTATACGATATGAAAAAGTAATAACAATCTGTAAATTATTAAGGGTTCATGGGGGAGGAGGAGAGGGCAGAGAAGGGAAGTTGGGGAGCTGGCACTGGGGGCCTAAGTGGAGGGAGGATGCTTTGAGAATGATGATGGCAACAAGTGTGCACATGTGGTCTACATACAATTGATGTATGGATGGATCGTGATGGGAGTTGCATGAGCCCCCAATGAAATGGTTTATTAAAAAAAAGGGGGGAAGGAAAGAGGAGCTTTTACCAAGAAAATATTTGGAAATGAAGATGACAACATGTGCACAAATACGTTTGCTACAAATATTGTGTGCAATATTATAATGTTATGTAAGAGCTCCCCCCCAAAAAAAAATCATTGAAAAAAAAAAGAATCTATCTCACTACATTCGCCCTACAGGCAACAGCAGCAATAGCAGCAGCAGCAGCAGCAGCAACAACAACAACAACAACAACACAACCCCAAAGAACTGCAAACTCAGCACAGCACCAATGAGTCAATTCTGACTCAGAGTGAGCCTTTGGACAGAGTAGAAGTGTCCTTGTGAGTTCTGAGAAGTCGTGGCTGTTGTGAGGGTCACTGAGTCAATACCACCTAAAGCCAGCCTGGGTTGGTCCTGTGCCATCCTCCCAATTGTTACTTTGCGGGAGCTCTTTCTTGCAGCCACTGTCAATCCATTTCATGAGGGGCTTCCTCTTTTTCACTGCTCATGCTTTAAGAAGCATGATGCCCTTCTCCAAGAACTAATCTCTCCTGATCACATGTGCAAAGTATGGAAGATAAAGTCTCACTGTACTTGCCTCCAAACAGCACTGGCTGTACTTCTTCCAAGACAGACTCGTTTGTTCTTTCGACAGTCCCTGATACTTTCAATATTCCTCACCAGCACTATCTTGCAAATGTATGGATTCTTCTCTGATCTCCCTTATTCAATGCCCAACTTTCACATGCATATGAAGCGACAGAAAAGACCATGGCCTCAGTCAGGAACACCTGACGCCTCAAAGAACCCCCTTTGCTTTTCGACACTCTAAACAGGTCTCACAGCAGATTTCACTCTTTACAAGAGCAGAAAAATCTCGCCTTTCTTCTGTGGAGTGGCTGCTGGTTTCAAAATGCTGATCATGAGGTTAGCAGCCCAACAAGTAATCCACTGTGCTGTCAGGGTTCCATGGAAGGCATCTCCTTATAGCAAAATCTTTATAAAACTCCAGGTTTATAAATAGGGAAGATAGAGTGACGAAAACAATCATCTTCCAGAAGTTGGGGTTGGTTTGGACCCCCACAAGTGCCTCGTAGGTGATGTTGTAGGAAACAATAACTTAAAGGCCCAGGGTTTAAGTTCAAGCTGTGCCCTGCTACTTTGGCCGAGTGATGTTTTTCCCTTGCGTTTGTTTTGAACCTCTCTGATTTCCTCTCCTCAGTGTAAGAAGGCTGATAGCCATCGTGTAATTAGGAACTAAGAGGATGCAGAGATAGTTTGAGGACTGGTGTTTGGAGTAGCACAAAGGCAATTCTTCCATTCTTCTGGGCATATTATAGTGGAGTCATTGTAGCTCCCAGTTTCTCCCTGCACACTCTCTTCACCATTGAGCACCCAGACCTTACAGAGGGTAAACGCTGGAGTTGGACAATGTCTCCAGTTGATAGAGATCCTGCTGTGGTTCCTCATGGAAACTCCAGTTTCTGCTGAGGCAGTGATTTGTCCAATTTCAGGGAGGCTGCACACTTTAGAAAACAGGCTTTGTGAAATGGTCACTTGGGAGTCGAACTAAGTGCCATTTAACACCCTCCCATCATGTCTCAGGGCTTCCACTTTAGAGCCCAGGTAAAGGGCTCCGTAAACCTCCACAGGATTTTCTCCTAAGAGAGCAAAGACTTCTAAAGGGAAAGGAGAACTTTTTATTTAAAAACACAACAGATAGTAAAATTGATGAAGAAGTGGTTGATGCTCCAAATGTATAAACTAGATTCTCTCTGGGACGAATTCTATGATTCCACCAGCATTTTACTCGCACACTCAAGAAACCAAGGGAGAACTTGAGCTGGTCCAGTTGCTATGTTCTATGTCACCATTGGAAAGAACTGTTTTTATGTGAAATTGCAACTCTTCCTTGCCATACTGCTGATCACACGGCGAGACAATACTGAACCCTCCCATCTTGTTAATGTGAGAAGTAAGAGAAGGGATTGCCATATTATTATTGCTTGCTAATTTTTTAAAATTGTGCATTAGGTGAGGGTTTACATTTCAGGCAGTCAATTTTGTATTCAACAACTTAACCTACTTAATAATCTCCTTCAATAGCTTGCCCCAACCCTCGCCTTTGATTTCTCTCTCTTACAGATTCCTGCCTCCCCCTTCTCTCAAGTTAACACTTGTCAACCACTAGCCTACTGTTTCATCTTCTTTCCTGTCCCTTCCTCACTTGGTTACCTTCAAATCTGTCTCCTTGGGCTGAAAATCTTTGTCTTGGATCTTTTCCCTCATCTAACAGTGGTCTCAAAGAACATTTGTCTTTTTGCAATTTACCAATTTCACTCAGCATAATGTCCTCCAGGTCACCCCCTGCCATGAGATCCTTTGGGGTCTTAATGTTGTCGTTAGTGATAATCATATCACTATACATCATATCATATCATATGCATCAGCATAGTATTCTATTGAGTATATGCACCAATGTTTATCTATCCAGCTCTGCACCTTCTCCTGTGTTTTTAATTTTCATACTTTTTTAAAGCCTTTGTGTCATTGTCAGTGTAAGATGGTACCTCATTGCTGCTTCAGTTTGCATCTTTGAGCACTTTTTAATGTTTCTTGGTTACTTATATGTCATCTTTGGTGAATGGTCTGTTCGTGCCCTTTGCCCATTTTAAAATCAGACTATTCATATTTTCTTGTTGAAATATTGAAGCATCTTGTAGATTTTAAAGATTAGTCCCTTATTTATTATGCCATTGTCAAAAAAAAAATTCCCTGCTCTGTGAGTTCTCTTTTTATTCTTTTGATATACATAAGTGTCTTATTTTTGATAGGGTCCAATCAACTATTTTGTTTTTTCTGTGTGTTTCCTGTGGTAGGTTTAGTATTTCCCTTCATTTGGACCATTAACTTTGTCACTCTTTTCTCAAAGATGGTCTTTATAGCTCTGGGATTTGCATTTAGAGATCTGGTCTATATTGAATTAGTTTTCATATAGGCATGAGGTATACCTTCTGTTTCATTCCTCTGCCTATAGATGCTCAATTTTCCGAGCACCATTTGTTGAAGAGATTTTCGTTTCCCCTTTACTGTTGTTTGGCTACATCTCTATAAGGGAATGAATTTATTTGGGGGTTCTCTGTTCTGTTCCATAGGAGCCTATGTGGCATGGTGGTCATGAGTTGGGGTTCAATTTACAAGGTCCATAGTTCAAAACCATTAGCTGCTCAGAAGGAGAAAGTCTGGGCTTTCAATTTCTGGAGGAATGAGTGTCTCAGAAACCCACAGAGGCAATTTTTGTTGTTGTTCAAATGATGTTAAACTGTGTCCTCTCTTTTTTATTTTTTTAAAATAAATCATTTCAATGGGTGCTCTTGCAACTCTTATAAAGATGCATATATCAATTGTATCAAGCACACTTGTACACGAGTTGCCATCATTATTTAAAATTTTTTCTTTCTTCTTGAACTCTTGGTATAAGCTCCTCTTCACCCCCTCCTTCTACCACCCTTCCACCCTCATGAGCCATTGATAAATTATAGGTTATTATTGTTTTTCTACCTAACACAATCCACTGTCTGCTTTCACCCATGTTTCCATTATTCGTGTACCTTGGCAGAAGGGGGTGTTATATGTCCATCCTGGGATCAGTTCCTCCTTTCTCCTCCCACCTCTCTTTCTCCTTATGGTATTGACACTTCCAGTGCTGTTCTTGGGAAGTTAATCTGTCCTGGATTCTGTTTGTTGAGAGCTTCTATATCTTCCAGCATACATGCTCTGATTTAGCTGGGGTTGTAAGGTAAAAATAGGGTCATGATGTCGTGATAGTTGGGAGGGGGGTGAGCATTAAAAAATTAGAGAAATGCTGTGTGTTTTGTCAGTGCTATACGGCACTCTGGTTGACTCATCCCTTCCTTGTGACTCTTCTGTGAGGGGACGTCCAATTTTCTACAGGCGGACTTTGGGTCTCCACTCCAACTCTGATCATTCACATCAGTATGCTTATTTTGGGGTTTCTGATTTCTGATACCTGATCCTGTTAACGCCTCATGATCACATGAGCTGATGTGCTCTCTCCATGTGGGCTTTGATGCTTCCCTGCTAGATAGCTGCTTGTTTAACTTCAAACCTTTAAGATCTAATGCCACATCTTTTAATATTCAGCAACCATCTGCTTTCTTCACCACATTTGCTTATGTACCCATTTTGTCTTCAGCGATTGTGCCAGGAAGGTGAGCATCACAGAATGCCAGTTCATTAAAACAAAGTGTTCTTGTGTTGAGGGAGTATTTGAGTAGAGGTCAAATGTTCATCTGCTTCTTTAATAGTTAACATATACATATATGTATATTGGAATCTATCCCTTTCATTATAAATTAGTACATTGGCCTATTAGCTGTATCGTTATATATTAGTATACTTACACATGCACATGTCTATATTTATACCTTTAATAATGTCTTTTATCTCCTAGTTCTTTCCTCTCTTTTATTTTGCTTTCCTTCTATCCCACTATCATGCTCGACCTTCATTCAGCTTTCAATAATTACTTTCAGTTACATTTCCCTTATCAAACCCCACCAGGCATTTTACACCCTCATCACCATCAATTTTAGATCTCTTATTGTTCCCTTGTGCTAGGCATGGTTCTCTAAAGAAACAAAATCAGGGCACTTATGAATATATATATATGTATATATGTTTATACTGTGAGAAAGAAAATAATAGCTAATTAGTGCACACAGCAGTACAGAGCGCTCAGTTCAACTCACTTTCATAGAACAGTTAATATACTGGTAGTCCTTCAACTCACATAAGCTGCTGGGTTAAAGGTCAAGGAAGCAGATAGCAGAGTCTTCTCTCAAGCAAGATAGGCAGAATCTCCCACAGGCCACAGATAGCAGGGTGGTTCAGCAACAGTCAGTAGCTCTGGAGCTTAGCAAAGCAGGCCCTGATGATAACTCAAACTCAAGCAAGGTGACAGGTTCCACCAACCTCAAGCAGATTTCGAATGCACCTCAAACTCTAGTGACAGGATCTATGGGTTGGCTTGGCCTATAGGTAGTGTAGCACACAGGTTGAGACAGAGAGCTAGCTCAAGTACCAGCACACTGATCCGATCACTATGGAGCAAGAGGGAGATGGGATACTGACTGTCTTTATTTATTTTGGTTGTCCTCCAGTCAGGCTGCAACCTGCTTAACCTCTGCCCAGGAGTTCCTGGTGGCCTAGTTGGCACAATAAACCTAACTATCACACTTTTTCCTGGGTTTGTTGGTTCCTCCCTTCTTTTCCTCCCCCATCTCCCTTTTTCCCTGTCTCTTCTGGATTGTTAATCTTGCTTAACTTATGTAGATAGACATGAAAAAGAAGGAGAAGGAGGAGGAGGAGGTGTAGGCCCCGAAAAATAGTTTCAGGTTTGTTCTGCTGAGTCTTATGTATGTCTAGTGATTGAGTGATGAGGGGCCAAGTCCTACTTTCAGAGTCTGAAGACTATTTTCAGGATTCCTGGGGACTTTATTGCTTTATTTCCCTCGTTGCTCTGTTGCTCTCCCTTCGGGTTTTGTCCCGGAGTCAGACTGGGCGAAATTCCTACTCTGTGTCCCAGTGCTGTCTCCTGTAGCATTGTAGGTTAGTAAAGGAATGTTATGCCTGGTAGTAGGGCTGACTCTACAGTCCTCTCTGTGCCTTGGCTGCTCTGAGCAGGAGCTTGGTGGACTATGATGCAGTTCTCCCCCCCACCCCCTCACTCTCTCCCTTGCTTCCTCCCTCTTAGTTTGCTCCTATGTGGTCTGGGTAGATCTGCCACTCTCCCTGCACTGTATCTTCAGTGCTGTCCTCTGTAGTGCAATCTTCTGGGGAGGAGGTTGACATAGCTAGGATGGAGACTGGCCCGGAAACCTCACTGTTAATCTGTTGCCATTATGTTGCCCTCAAGA
This sequence comes from Nesogale talazaci, assembly GCA_004026705.1. NCBI lineage: Eukaryota > Metazoa > Chordata > Mammalia > Afrosoricida > Tenrecidae > Nesogale > Nesogale talazaci. Next base: position 12,206 of record PVJH01045653.1, read on the forward strand.
ATTGGCATATCAGGTTGAGGTTTGGTCCCTCTCTTCCTTTCCTGTGGACACACAACTCCCCTGTCCCCCC
>PVJH01045654.1:0-12268 GCA_004026705.1 Nesogale talazaci
TCCTGCCACAGAACATGGGAGCCAACAAAAGGATACTGACGTCAGTGAACACCTTCTGAGGGGTAAGATCCAAAGTCATGTGACTGGTGCCTGTTTCAGATGTAGCCACACAGAAAACCAGTCCCTTGATCGACATTCTCTCTTATTCTCAAAGCAGAAGGGAAAAGTCAGCAAAGGCGTCTGTCTCATTATTGCTGTGTTCTTCACCAAGCTTCTCCTCCAGCTGGTGAAGTCCCTGAACAAAGATACAGGTGTGTCCAGTGAGAGTGTGTGATCAATGTCCCCACAATCGCACTAGTGAGAAAATAGGATATCGTAACATAGAAAGATGGTCTAGTTTAGATTTGAAGAAATAATTGATCTTGAGGGTCATGCTAATTAATTCCTAAAGTTAGCTTTCTTCTAGAGATGAAGATGAGACCAGATCAGAAGGAGAATGCAGGCTATTATTAATATTTTATAAAGAAATATACCTGTGAATATTTAAATTCCTTGTGAATGTCATAAGTCTATTTGGTTTGTTCCCCCCCTTGCTAAAGGTGCTACCAAGGCCCAAAATAGATGATAAAAATTTTAATTTTCTCTTCACAAAGTTGACTATAACAGGGAAAAATGAAATGTTTTGGTAGTATGAATTAAATTTCACTCACAAGAAATTCAATTTCACATTGATAAATATATTTTCAGGTTATTTAGAAGATAAAAACATTGGAATAGAAAAATGAATAAATGAAAATAGTTTGCTAAAGAAAATATATGATCTTAGATAAGATTTATCCTCTAGCTTCGCATTTACAGAAAAGATATTGAAAATCAATTTATATTAATCCATTTATAAAAACAATTTTGCTGACATTATCAAGTAATAAAATGGTGACATATTAAAATATTTGAAAGAACTCAATCAAACCTAACTTATGAACAGTCTTCTTTTTCTGTTTATAGCATTAGCAAACTGTTTTCAATAAATATTTTGCTTTTACCTCACCATGAATATCTTAAATTCTCTTAGTAATTTATTTTATTAGTCTTTGAGCATGCTCAAATATTCTAATTACTAGTTGTTTACATTTATTCCACTTGAATATCTGAATTTCATTAATTTATATACCATCCTTTTTTATAAATTAGTTATGAACATACATTTGTAGTATAAAATTTAGAAAAGAAAGACATGTCAGTTACTTTTCAATCTATAAAACAGACTTTACCATATATTATACAAAGGTATGAAAAGGAGTTGAGAAACAGATAAAAATCTTACTTTATGAATGAATCTGTGAAGACTCATAGTAAGGAAGATACTTTTTATCATAAATATTTATTAACATACATATTGTTGTGCTGTATCATTTGACCAAAAGTCATGGAGTTAATGTGTAAGAACAAATACCATATTGCTCCAGAATGACATATTTCAAAAAGAGTCATACTTAACACTTTAAAAATGATGGTTTTGGGCTGAGCCCCGGTGGCGTAGTGGTTGTGCGCGGGACTGCGGCCCACTGGGATGGAGGTTCAATTACGGCTCCCAGGAGCAAAGGCTGGGCCTCCTACTCCCACCACCAGGGCAGTGATGCCTAAAAAAAAAAAGATGGTTTTATTTTAAATTTTATTGTATTATAATGTACACAGAGCTTTTTATTTTAAGATATTTTTCTTTGATATTCATAGCACTAGGCAAAAATCACATTGTATCAGTGCCTACAGCAGACTTTCTTTACTCTTTAAATAAAAGTGTTTTACATGATAAGTTGACTTTATACTACAAACATTACTGTGGTATAGTATATTGATATATCAATGTAACCTAATTTTACTCAAACATTTATTATTATAACATTATTATGATTTTCTCAGAAGTACACTAAACTCAAGTTCCTTAAACAGTCTGATTTTTAATATCATAAGGTACTTTTATGAATATCAAATTTATGGAACATGATATAAATTATTTAAAATATTTTACAATTATTTTTATTTCAGAATATATGAATGCATTTCAAGTGTGTCCCTGTGTGTGTAAATTGGCTTCTTCTCTTCTTTTTCTGTTATATTGTCTGTTCATTCCTTTTACCTAAATTTCTCCTATGGTTGCTTATTTTCTTTTGACATTAGTATTATTATTATTATATGTGGAATGATTCAAGTACATCTTCCTAATATGAATTTATAATGTCACAGAACAAACTTGAGAACTTTGGCTCAGGGAGTACATAGGCTATCAGAAATAGAAAAGTACACAAACACAGAGGAGGCACAAATCGACAAGTGGGATATACTGAAGATAAAACACCTGTGTACAGTGAAAGAATTCACCAAGAGAGTAATAAGAGAGTCCATAGACTGGGAAAACATCTTTTGCAATGACCCATTGAACAAAGGTCTTATTTCTAAGAGCTATAATACTCTGACAGCTTATAATAACAAAAAAAAAACTATTATCTCATTGAAGAGGTGGGCAACGGACCTCAACAGAAGTTTCACAGGGCCAGAAATCCGAATGGCCAATAAACATATGAGAAAATGTTCCTGATCATTAGCCATAAGAGCAATGCAAACTTAAACAACAATGAGACAGCACCTCACACCCTCAAAGATAGCCCAATTAAAAAAATCAGAAAGCAACAAGGTTTGGAGAGATTGTGGGGAGATAGGAACTCTCATTCACTACTGGTGGATCTGTAGGTATATTTAGCCATTATGGAAATCAATCTGGCGATATCTAAAACAGATGGAAACAGAGCTACCATATGACCCAACAACCCTCCTGACTGGGCATATACCCAGAAGAGTCAAGAAACACAGCAGAGCTAGACATCTGTGCCCCAGTGTTCATCACAACACAGTTCACAATCACAAGAAGTTGAAAACAACCTAAATTTCCACAAGTAGATGAATGGATTAGAAAACTATTGTACATACATACAGTGAATACTTTGCATCCCTAAAAACCAGTGGTGAATGCATGAAATGCATCGCCCCATGGGAAGTGTGTCGGGCAGGGTTCTCTTAGAGAAATAAAACCAGGACACTAGTAATTATCTTTATAAATTTATATAGAGAGAAGGGTATATAAGATAAGAAACAAACAGTTAACTATCTAGAAAGCAGTACAAATTGCTCAGTGCAACTCACTTGCGTGAGACAGCTAGAAGACTGGCAGTCCTTCAAGTCTTGAGGGCCACTGAGAAGTCCTCTGTAGAGCAATTCAGGCTATCTGGTCACAGGCAGCAAACAGCAGAGCAGGTCACCAACAGTCAGCCAGATGACAGAGTCCAACAGTTCCCAGCTCAAGAGGAGTATGTATATCCTGTCTGGTCCAAAGATCCAAAAGCAAGAGAGAGGGCACGACTTGCTGAGCCCTTCTTATCTCTGCCCTTCAATTCATCCAGTGTGTGCATGGGCCGTGTGGCCACAACAGACCCACAAATCTTCTGTGGTCATGTTGGCATAACAAACCTACCCATCACGATCCACCCCTTGCCAACATGGCACCTGTACACAATTCTTTACCCATATAAAATTTCCAGACATCAATGAAGTCAAACTTATACTTAAACATCAAACATCTATTATACATATAAATGAGAACACACTAGTCCAATCATAGCTGATATATCATATATGAGCAAAGAAAAGATTCAATAAGCTCATAAACAGAAAAAATATGAACAATCACAAACCTCGCTTCTGCAATTGATCACGTGGTCGTAATTGGTAGGTAGAACTACCTTCTTCTACTATCCATTCTGTATTACCTTTGCCCTCAGCAATCACTTCAGCTGGTTGTGGTTTTTTTGCCTGATGGGGTGACCCAGACCTTCATTCCTGAGGGGTTTAGGTCATTAGATGTTCTGTCATGATGGGGTTGCTGTAATTTACCATTAACTTTTATCACAGGGCATTGTAGGACTAAGAGTCGGCCTGTGGGATCTCCTGGATCCCAAACATATTCCTCTTTACCCCCATTATGTAACACGAGTCCAATTTCTTCTTGATAATCTGGGTCAATCACACCATTCAGTACAGTGACACCGTTCCTGATCTGTTGATCCAAAGGCATGAGAAGCCCAAGCGTCCAGGGGGCATTCTCAGCTGCCAGTTCAGTGGAATCTGGGCTGTGTTTCCAGGTGGGAGAGTTCCTTCCTTTGGGACCAGGACCTCCAGTCCCAAAGAACATAGGGTTGCTGGGACAGGAAGCAAAAAATGCTGCAAGTGGGTCAATAGGAGTAATAGTGAGTGGTACCACTCCAGTTTCCACTCCTTGGTTCTTGGACCCATGAATTCTGGCTATTGGAGACACAGCACCATATATTGGTTTAAAGGGTGTACAGCTTCCTGGAGAACACTGCCCCAGGCTCGCAAGTTGTTGCCACGTAGTTTGCATCACAGTTGTGTCTTCAGGAGCCCATTCCATTGTTCTATCAAGCCAGCTGCTTCAGGATGATGAAGAACATATGACCAGTGGATTCCATGGGCGTGGGCCCATTGCCACACTGAATTTGCTGTAAAGTGAGTTCCTTGATCTGAAGCAATGCTATGTGTGACGCCATGCCAGTGGATGAGGCAATCTGTAAGTCCACGAATGGTGGTTTGGGCAGAAGCATTGTGTGCAGGGAAGGCAAATCCATATCCAGTCACAACAAAACGCTGCCCCCTCCATGATGGGAGTGGTTCTATATAATCAACTTGCCACCCAGTTACTGGTTGATCTCCCTGAGGAATGGTTCCATACCTTGGATTTAACATCGGTTTCTGCTGCTGGCAAATAGGGCACTCAGCAGTGGCTGTGGCCAAGTCAGCCTTGGTGAGTGGAAGCCCATGTTGCTGTGCCCATGCATAACCTCCATCCCTGCCACCATGTCCACTTTGTTCATGTGCCCATTGGGCAATAACAGAAGTGGCAGAGGAAAGAGTAAAGACAGTTTCCACAGTGCGTGTCATCTTATCTACTTGATTGTTAAAGGCCTCCTCTTCAGAGGTAACCTTTTGGTGAGCATTCACATGAGACATGATTACCTTCACCTTTTTGTCCCACTCAGAGAGATCCATCCACAAACTTCTTCCCCACACATACCTCTTCCTTGACATCAATCTTCCAATTATGTTCCTTCCAAGTCCCTGACCATCCAGCCAAACCATTAGCCACAGCCCATGAATTAGTATACAGTTTCACACCTGGCCACTTTTCCTTGTAGGCGAACTGAACGGCTAGGGGCACTGCTCAAAATTCTGCCCATTGTGAGGATTTTCCTTCACCACTATCTTTCAGGGAGACACTAGAAAGGGGCTGTAGTGCTGCTGCTGTCCACTTATGAGTGGCACCTGCATATCATGCAGAGCCATCTGTGAACCAAGCATGACTTTTCTGTTCTTCAGTTAAATTATCATAAAGAACTCCCCAGGAGACCAGAGGTGCAGATTCAGAAAGAGAAGCTAATGTGACTGGAGAGGGGACTGTGGGCATTTGGGCCACTTCTTTATGCAGCTTACTTGTATCTTCAGGTCCTGGTCTGGCCCGATCTCATATATACCACTTCCATTTAACAATGGAGTGTTGCTGTGCACGTCCAACTTTATGACTCTGTGGGTCAAATACCCAGTTCATGATGGGTAGTTCAGGCCTCATGGTGACTTGGTGGCCTAAAGTGAGGTGTTCAGTCTTCACCAAGACCCAGTAACAGGTCAACAGCTGTTTTTCAAAGGAGGAGTAGCTGCAGAAGATGGCAGGACTTTACTCCAAAATCCCAATGGTCTATTCTGTGATTCACCAATAGGGGTCTGCCAAAGATTCCACACTGCATCTTTATCAACAACTGACACTTCTAGCTCCATTGGGTCAGCTGGATCATATGGTCGCAGTGGCAAAGCAGCTTGCACGGCAGCCTGAAGCTGTTGCAGAGCCTTTTCTCATTCCAGACCCCACTCAAAATTGGAGGCCTTTCGTGTCACCTGATAAATAGGTCAAAGTAGAACACCCAAGTGAGGGATATGCTGCCTCCAAAATCCGAAAAGGCCCACTAGGCGTTGTGCCTCCTGTTTCGTTGTTGGGGGAGCCAGATGCAATAGCTTGTTCTTCACTTTAGTGGGAATATCTCGACATCCTCCATACCACTGGATCCCTAGATATTTTACCAAGGTGGAGGGTGCTCGAATCTTTGTTGGGTTAATTTCTCAATCTCTTGTACGCAGATGCTGTACTAATGAAACTAAAGTCTTTGATACATCCTCCTTAGTGGGTCCAATCAGCATAATCTCATCAATATAATTGACTAGTGTGACATTTTGTGGAATAGACAGGCGATCAAGGTCCCTTCGGACTAAATTATGACACAGGGCAGAAGAGTTGATGTACCCCTGGGGGAGAGTTGTGAAAGTGTACTGTTGCCCCTGCCAGCTGAAGGCAAACTGCTTTTGGTGATCCTTTGAGATTGGTATCGAGAAGAAGGCCTCGGCCAGGTCAAGAGCTGCTTACCAAGTACCAGGAGAAGTATTAATTTGCTCAAGCAATGAGACCACATCTGGAACTGCAGCTGCAATTGCAGTCACTACCTGCTTAAGCTTATGATAATCCACTGTCATTCTCCAGGATTCAAATGTCTTCTTTACAGGCCAAATGGGTGAGTTAAATGGAGATGTGGTAGGAATCACACCCCTGCATCTTTCAAGTCTTTGATGGTGGCACTGATCTCTGCAATCCCTCCAGTAAAGCGATATTGCTTTCGGCTTACTATTTTCCTAGGCAATGGCAATTCTAATGGTTTCCATTTGGACTTTCCCACTATGATAGCCCTTATTCCACATTTCAGGGATCCGATATGGGGGTTCTACCAGTTACTAAGTATGTCTATTCCAATTATACATTCTGGAACGGGGGAAATAACCACAGGATGGGTTCGGGGACCTACTGGACCCACAGTGAGGTGTACCTGAGCTAAAATTCCATTAATAACTTGACATCCATAAGCCCCCACTCTGACTGGTGGGCCTTCGAAACACTTTGGGTCCCCTGGAATCAGTGTCAGTTCAGAGCCAGCGTCCAGTAATCCCTGAAAAATTTGATTATTTCCTTTCCGCCAATGAACAGTCACTCTTGAGAAAGGTCCCTTTGTGGAAGGCTAGAAGAAAGACTAACAGCATAAACCTTCAGTGATACAGCAGGGTCCTCCTTCCAAGGGACCTGGCCTTCCCCTCATTCAAGTGGTTGTGGGTCTGTAAATTGGCTCAGGTCTGGGAATTGGTTGAGTGATCATGACTGTCTATCCCGCTGTTCACCTGATGCAGCATTCTTCTGCCTGTATATGTCACGTAAATATTTAGTAGGCTTCCCGTGTATTTCACTCCTAGGGACACCATGACTAAGTAGCCAATGCCATAATTCCACATGAGACAGGCTGCTTTGATTACTACAAAAGCCTTGTTGTCTATTATAACCACGCCCACCCTGTCTCTGTTGATTCAGTGCTGACACTTGCCCTCTGTTACCACAGAGTCCAATCAGCCCCATCGTGGGCAAATGTCGGAGTTCACTTAAGGCAGTTCCCACAGCTAATCCTGGTGCACACAACATAGCAATTATAGGAGTCTTCAAAGATGCTGGGGCCCACCTCACAAACTTATTTCTTATGCTTGTAGTGAAGAATATGTTCTCAGGACACCTCCTTTGGGGGTGTAGGGGAATATTCTGATAGATCCATTCCACCATACCAATTTCCCTCAGCTTTTGGTTGCCTTCTACAGTGTACCAAGGTAGGTCAGGCACCTCAAGTTGGTCTAATCTAGGCCATCTGGCAGCTCATGCCTCAGTGAACCAGCTAAATAAGGAGTTGGATCCTCTCTTAGCCTCTCTTGCTGAGACATTGAAAGAAGAGTCTGTGCTTAGGGGTCCCATATCCAGAAACTCAGACTGATCTAATATTACATTTCTTGCACCAGTATCCTACACCCTCAGTAACCATTCTCAGGGATGCTCCCCAGGCTTTTGCTTGTATGTCTTTGAAAGCTTGAGCAGTTCTTTGTGAGTATAGCAAACTTCTTCTTGAGTAATCACTTTGCCCTCACCCTTAGGAGATTTCCTTGCCTTAATTTTAGTTACAAGTCTAGCAGAAACTATCAATGGTGAGGGTGTTTCCTGGGTGTTCTCAGCATTATCTTGTAAGGCATCTCCCTCAGGCAATGGTAGAGGTGAAGCCCCACCTGGCGTTTCACCTTGAGTAGGTTGGTTGATCTGCTCAGGTGTGGGTTGCTTTGTTGATAGTAGAATACTATCTTCAACTGGGAGGGGCAGATCTATTGACTGGGATGGTTCAATTGTTTCTAATGGTGGCATAATATCCTCCTCTTCTGGATCATCAGCCCATATATTCCCATCTCATGTTTCAGGGTCCCAATTTTTTCCTATCAATGCCCTCACTTTGGCTTCCGACACTGCTCTAGATCTGTCATTCAGCTGACGTTGTAATTCAGCCACTCACATAATGAGACTGTACCTGGTTCTCAGCAATATCAGCTCTTTTACTACAGGCAAGGAGGCTCTCCTTTGCAGCACAGACAGAATCCTTCATGTCTGTGAGTCGGCACTTAAGGTGTGCTTCTGAGCCCCTGAGGCAATCCCTCTCCTTAATCATATAGCCCATTGTAAGGAGGACCAGCCAACCAGCCTCTCTATACTTGACATCTTGACAAAACTCCTGGAAAATATCAAACATACGGTCTTCCAGAGCCTCTCCTTTAATCAGCACCCCATGTACTGGTGCTCCTACTTTAGGTATTAGCTTTGCTATTTCACACCATGAACTAGTAGGAGTGGCAAAATCACCCATGGCTTTAGGTGTAGAATTAGCATTACCAGTGCTCTAAAGACTAGTCAGATTGGAGGACCAATCAAAGAAACCCATATTTATGATTTTATTTCTCTAGAAGTACTCCTGTTGCCACTTGTGTTAGGCAGGGTTCTCTTAGAGAAATAAAATCAGGACACTAGTAATTCTCTTTATATATTTATATATAGAGAAGAGTATATAAGATAAGAAAAACAGTTAACTATCTATAAAGCAGTACAAATTGCTTGGTGCAACTCACTTGCGTGAGACAGCTAGAAGACTAGCAGTCCTTCAAGTCTTGAGGGCCACTGAGTAGTCCTCTGTAAAGCAATTTAGGCTATCTGGTCACAGGCAGCAAACAGCAGAGCAGTTCACCAACAGTCAACCAGATGACAGAGTCTAACAGTCCCCAGTTCAAGAGATGTATATCCCAGGAGCGTGGCAAAGTAGGGCTTGAAGGAACCTCAACTCTCAGCTACACAGTCCATGATTAGGTGTCCCATGGGTAGTGTTGCTTGGAGGTCGAGGCACAGGACGAACAAGGCAGCTGTCTGGTCTGAAGATCTGAAAGCAAGAGAGATGGTGGGACTCACTGAACCCTTCCTATCTCTGCCCTTCAATTCATCCTGTGTGTTCATTGGCTGAGCTGCCACAACAATGAATCTTCGATGGTCATGTTGGAATAATAAACCTATCCATCACAGGAAGAATTGGAGGAAATTATGCTAAGTGAAGTAAGACAAACACAAAAGGACAAGGACAAAATGAGGCCACTGAAGTAAGCTTAGAAAGTAAAAGGAACACAGGGGAAAAGCTACTATATACATACATTTCTGGGGTGAGGCCAGGCACTATGGCAAAGGTCAGACCCAATCCAGGGATACAGATGGCAGCTAACCAAAAAGGAGGGGAAAAGAAGGAAAGAAAAAAGAAAGGACATAGGTAGTGGGGGGTACAGGGTACTAACCCATCCATGGGGAGTGTATTCTTTACATCGCCACAGAAGAGGGAGAGAGGGACCAGTGCTCAACCTGATGCACCAAGATGTGAACATACTGGCAAGAAGAAGGGAACCAATAGAAAAGTCTGTGGGGCTGGCCCCAATCCAAGTTGCATAGACCTCCTCTCCAGATGAGCGCACTACAGAGGACAGCATTGAAACTACAGCTTCAGGGGCATGTATTCTCAGAACACACAGAATCAAATTAAGAGGGAAGGAGAGAGAAAGAGACAGTAGAACATATCCTGGTCCACCAAGCCCCGAGGATAATATTCCTGCTCAGAGCAGCCAATACACAGAAAGGACCATAGGGCTAGCCCCACCAGGGGACATGATGTCCCTCACTGAACTCACAGTGCTACAGGGGACACCACAGGAGGCACAGTGTGAGAACTGTGCCCAATTTGATGGCTTCATACCAGGGTGGAACACAAAGGGCATGCAACAGAGCAGCAAGGGGGGCAAAACAATAAGGTCCCTGAGGAATCCCCAAAGTAGACTCCAGGGGCAGGGTGTGGCACCTCATCAGACATGACTGGAAAATGTAAATAAAGCTCAGCAGACAGACTGGAATTATTTATAGAAGTTCCTTTTTTGCTGTTGTTTTGTTTACTCTTATTTTGTTTTGAGTGTTTGTTATTGTTTGTACATGTCTATCCAGATAAGATAGGCAGGATAATCAATTCCAAGGAGAAAAAAAATGGTACTGACAGTTTCTGGGGAACACTAGAGAGGGATGGTGGGGGAAAGAAAGGGAAGAGTCAACCAACTCAGGGACAAGGGAACAATAAATGATCTAAAGTTGATGGCAACGAAGACATAGGATGCCTGTTGGTGCTTGATCAACTGCAAGATAGCCAAGAATAATTAATGAAGACTGAATGAAGGTCAAACATGTTAGTGAGACAAGAAGAAAATAAAAGGAAACAGGAAAGAACTAGGAGACAAAGGACATTTATCAAGGTATAAATACAGGCACATACTTAAGTAAATACATTTATATATAATGGTAGGGAAATATATCTAAGTACATATATTTATAGGTTAAATATTAAGGGAGCAGATGACATTGGGACTCTACTCAAGTACTTCCTCAATGAAAGAACACTTTTTTCTGATAACCTCGCATTCGGTAATGTTCACTTTTCCTGACATGATTGCTGAAGACAAAATCGGTGCATAACCGCATATGGTGAAGAAAGTGAGCTGAAATGGACTGGCACCTCCCATTTTGAATTAGACAATTCAAAGATTAAGTATGGCTGAAGTGACAAGTGTAAGATGCATGACATTACATTCACATAAAAAGAACACTTCAAGATATATGTTGAAGTAAAAAATGCTGTCTGTGTTATGATATATATCTATATATCTATATCTATATATATATATACAAAGAAGTCCAGTTAGTACAACTATTACTCTAATTTAAGCACCAACCACAGAGGAAGTGACATAGAAATGTTGAAATTTATCAACTTTTTTACTTCAAAACTGATTAAACATGTGATCAAGATGCATAGATTGATGACAAAAAGGCCAAACTTAAAAATAAAGAGAAAGGAATATAAGTTGGAAAATATGTGACAGAAACAAGACTGGAGATCCCTTGGTAGAAATTTCTAAGAGTGAGGACTTCTTCATTTCAACAACCTTTTTTCAACAACATGATAGACGGCTGTAATATCAACTAACTTTTATCAGATAAGATACACAAGAATCAAATTTACTACATTTGTGGGAATAGATGATGGATAATCCCATTATCAGCAGTCAAATCTATGCTAGGTGTTGACTATGGAACCGATCATCAATTGCTCAAATGTAATTTTGGCTGATGTTAAAGCTAAAAAAGTTATGAGAGCCAAAACACAACCTTGATGTAATTAACCTTAATTTTGAGAACATTGCCAAGCAGATCTGACACACAGAGAGACATGAGTTGCTAAAGGATGACAAAATAACACACATATGAAAAAGAAAATGGTCATTAAAAGGCTAGAGAGAAAGGAACAATCAGAGTGGATGTCAGAAGTGATTTTGAAATGTGTTCTTGACTGTATAATAGCTAAAGCAAATGGAAAAATATGACGAAACTGAGCTTACGGGCTCAATAGAAGGTAAATGTCTGGACAAGAATGACGGCAATATTTGTACTAAAGAGGCCTGATTCAACTGATTTCTGGTTTGTGATAAGGGTTGTTCAAGTCTCCAATAAGATGATTTAAAAAGAAGAGAAAGAAGAAAAAGAATTAAAGAAGAATTAAAAGGGCTTAGTAGAAAACTTAAGAAGACAAAGTAAGGTATTATTATAATATGTAAAAATATCTGGAGAAAGAATGTCAGAAAGAACATGTCCAGAATATCTCAGAATTCAATATTTTATTACTACTCATACAATATTGTTGGAGGCTTAAATTATTCCTCAACTCTTTCATCTTGA
>PVJH01045655.1:0-12267 GCA_004026705.1 Nesogale talazaci
GGGCCTCTGAGCTCTCCCCCTCAGCCTGTGCTCTGTGGACCCCAGGGTGCTTGCTGGGGCCTGGCCTCTTGGGAGGCCCCACCAGCTTCACTGACCCTCTGCCAGCTCCAGCGACCACCCTCTCTTCTTGGGCTACACGTCTGCCCCTGGGCCAGCCTCCTTCACCTCCCCCTCTCCCCTCAGCCCGCCCCAGCAAGGTGCCTGGACCCCTGTTCTATAGTCTGGGTCCCCGACAAGCTGCCTTGATCTGCACTTGAGCCTGTCTCCATCCTCCCTGACTCTCCCCCCTCCCTTGTGTCCAGGAAGACAGCCCTGGGGAAGCTGAACTCCATGGCTGGGCTGCAAGGTTTGGGCTGGCTCTGAGCACTGAGAGCTGAAAAGCAGAGGGTCTTTGGGATGGGGGAAGATAGGGCCATCCTAGAAGACTTCCTGAGGGGATGGCCCTCGCTAGGTTTGGGGTCTGGGATGGATGGAAATATTCCTGGTCAGCTCCCCAGCAGAGCTGGATGGGTCAGACACAGCTGACTGGCCCCACGTCCCCTCCCCCTCCCAGCCATCCCTCCCGCGGGGCCAGGTTAATCATTCTGGCACACACAGACCCTGAAGGACATGCGCACGCTCCTCACATATCTGTGGGGCTGTCATGTGGAAAGGGATAGCGCAGTGGGGGGCCGGAAGGACGCCGCAGGGGGCAGCTTCAACTCCAGCTGCCCAGCCTGAGAGACAAGAGACTGTTGTGGGAAGGGGGAACCACACACAGTGGCCAGGAGACAGCCACACACGGTCGGCCACCACGCACCTGCGGGGGGCCCCAGCCTTCCTGTCCGTTGGCTCATTCACCCACCAAGCGAGTTCCCTTTTTATAGAGGCGCAAACAGAGGCCCGAGGCCACAGCGGGTCTGTGTTGACCCTGGGCTGGAGCCCGAACCACCGGTCCGGAGGGTGAGGCAGAGAAAACCCTCCCGCAGGCAGTCCCACCAGGAGCCACGGGCCACGCACTGCTGAGGGGGGAGCACGGGCAGGGTGCAGGCAGACACCAGGCTGACTAGCTCACAAGGACAGCAGATCCCCAAAGCCCTTTCAGAACTTGGATTCCAGGACCCCGGTTGTCTTCGGGGATTAAAACCAGCTGCCTCTGAGTCAACTGTGACTTGAGTTGACCCCATGTGCATCACTTTCCACTGGCTGTTGTTGGGGAATTAGATCACCAGGCCTTTCTTCTGAGGCACCTCGAGTGGACCTGAACCACTAACCCTGCTTCCTCTTCTTTTAAACATTTTATTGGCACTTCACCCATACCATTCCATAGTTCAACCACAGCAAGAGGCTCCATGGCTCACCTTCTCTGAGAAGCTGAGCACTGTTTGCGTGACCCAAGGATTCCCCTTGAGTGACAGAAAAGAAGACAGTGGAGACCTTGAATTGCTAGTGGACCCCCAACCAGTATTCGCAGGGATCTTCTGTGCCAGGCACAGGACAAACCAGTCATCTCCTTTCGATCTTACAACTGGCGTGAGCACACTGATCATCCCCATTGCCCACCGTGGAAAACTGAGGTCCCAGGGACACATCTTGACTTGCCTAAGGTCACACAGCTGGTGAGCCACCGAGCCAGGGCTGGAACCCCAGCCCATTTCCCTGAGCCCAGCTTAGGACAGGGAATGGCCAACTGTCAGGATTCAGAACCTTCCACAAGGGGGCCTGGGGGAGGTCTTGGTGTGCACCCAGGTCTGGGGCCCTGGGTGACACAGAGACAGCCCCAGCCTTCATGGCTGTTAGAGTCCTGCTTTGAATGGATTCGAGCCCGTTCAGATAGGGTCAAAGCAGTGGAATTGGAATAGCCCCACATGCGTAAAACCTTGCGATACCCGGAACCCAATAGAATGAGAAAAATGTCTGAGTCACAGTCCGGGAATGGGAGAGGCTCAGTGTGTGGACAGCAACACATGTTTCAAAACAGCACAGTCAGCTGCCATCTCTGGGCCCAACATTGGTGTTTCTGACTCTGCTGTTCCTGAGATTTGGTCGCTATGCAATGCACATGCCACCCTTGTTTTCTGAGAGGGAGATTACACCTCCAGAGCTGACCTGTAATTGATCCCGTTCCCAGACTGCCCTGGCCTCCCACATTTTACAACGTGGGCTCCACTCTGGTTTAACTTTGCCATGCATGACTGACCCTCGGAAGCCCTTCAAAGTCCTGTTTCCCTGAGGAGACAATAGGGTTTGGGAAGAAAGGCACGGTGCTGGGCTCTGGACCTAACAGAGTCAGATGAGCTGGCCTGAACTGACCTCCCTATGTTGCAGTTCATGATCCCAGACCTGGGGCGGCCAAAAGCCCAGGACTCAGCAGCCAGAGTCCTGCATCCCGGTTCACACTGCCCAGACGGGAGGTTTGCTGAGAGCCTAAACTCCTGCCTCAGTACCTTGGCACGCTGTGTGACCTTGGTCCACACACATGCCCTCTCTGAGCCACCACCTGCTCTCTTATAAAATGGGAATGAAGGTCAGAGATGTTGGGTGAGTCCTGTCCTAGGCCCCAGGCAATTGACTGCTCAATGACCTTGGTTCTCTGCCTGCAGATTTTGGGGGGGGGGGGGGCACATGTCCTGCAGATTTTAAAGGCCCTCCCACTCCCAGACAGGCAGGGGTTCAGCCCTGAGCTGGACAGACCCTGCCTCCCTCCCTCAGAGGCCCTGGGGCCCCCATCCTGACTCCCATACTTACCAACAAGATGTCCGCAATCACTGCCCAGTTGCAGGACAACAGCAGCTCCCCAAGAGCCAGGAACACCTGTGGACAAAAGTGGCCTGGGTGAGGTCCCAGGCCCCAATCACTGCCCACTGCTTAGAAAAGGGAGACTGAGACTTCACAGAGGAAACTCAACAAAGCTCAGGGCCAGCTGAGCCCCAGTGGTGCAGTGGTTGTGTGCGGGACCGCGGCCCACAGCGTTGGTTCAAATCCAGCAGCAGCTCTCCAGGAGCAAGGCTGGGCTTCCAACTCCCACCAGGCCAGGGATGCGGAGAAAAAAGGCCATTGAGTCCATGCCGACCTATAGGACAGGGTAGAACTGCCCCAGGGATTGCCGAGACCGTGACAGTGTAGGCAGGGTGAAAGCCCTGTCTCTCTCCCGAGGAGAGACTGGTGGTTTTGAACTGCTGACCTCACAGATTGCAGCCAAACATGTGGTCCCTCTGCTGCCAGGGCTCCTGGATCCATAGAGAAGGGTACCACCGGGCCATCTACTCCCACCACCGGAGAGCAGTGATGCCCCCCCCCCAAAAAAAAAGAAAAAGCTGAGCCCCGGTGGCGTAGTGGTTGTACGCGGGACTGCGGCCCACTGGGTTGGAGGTTCAATTCCAGCAGTGGGGCTGGGCCTCCTACTCCCACCACCAGAGGGCAGTGATGCCCTAAAAAAAAAAAAGAAAGAAAAGAAAATAGAGAAGGGTACCACCAAGACATACTGGTAGGCGAGGGCTGGGGCCCAGCACCCTGAGTGCAAGAAGGCACTCCACTCTGGGCCAAGCCACACGTTGACCTGAAGAGGCTGCCAGGCCAACTCTTTTGTTTTGGCTTGGGTTTTTTTTTGTTTGTTTTTTGGCGGGGGGTGGGGGGCATCAGCCAGGCCAACTCTGGGTGCAGCTCCGTCCCTGATGAAGAGGCCCCTCAGGTCCAGCTCCTCCCAGGCCCTTTGAATGACGGAGCAGAGTCTCAAAGCAGAAAAGGCTGGGGGAAGCTCCCAGCCTGCCCAGCCCTCCTCTCTCATCCGTCCTACTGTGTGCCTAAGAGCCAATCTGGCCTGGCACCCCCTCAACAGCACCTTCTGCTGGTCACAGTCAAGTACAGCTTCAGAGGCTGCCTTCACCCAGAGCAATATGGTAGCCCACTGCAGACGGTGAAACTGAGCCGAGGCCTGCGCCAGGGCCCCAGCTGACGCAGGGTAATGCTAGCCTGAAATGTACGCAGGAACTCCCAGCTCATGGGGCTGGTGCAGCCTCAAGGACCCATCCTGCCCTGCTCCCAGTGTCCTCCGGTGACTGCCCGGTCCAGCTCAAGGACCCCCTCCCCCCACCTGGGACCAAGGGATTAGGACAATCCTCTTTCCCTTCACTCAAGAGGAGTTTAATGAGGTCCCAAGGAGAAGCAGTGGGTTCTCATTTCTCCCGGCTTCCAAGAGCTGTTTGCTGGAGTGGACTGAGTCATTCTTAGAGTCACGGGGCGGCAGTGGTGGGGGCACCCCGGCTCCAGTAACCGGGGCTCCACTTCCTGCACCCCTTCCAGGCAGGTTCACTGTATCAGTTACCCCACTGCTCATCCATCAGCCAGGGGGCTCAGAACCCGGGGCACACGGCAAGCCCCCTCCTGGCACACCCCATGCCCTTAGGGCTGCCCCTGCCCGAGGTCAGGGAGAGCAGGCTGTTGACATAGAGTTTTGCATGGCCTTGCCACCCTAGTGCCTGGCAAGGGCAGGCTGAGAGATTGCAGAGGAGAGCCGGGCAGGGGCATGGAGGTTGCACATGGACGTGGCCGTGGGCAGAACCCCGGAGGGTGGGCCAGATTGAGAGGACCCAAGGAGAGCATCCAGGCCAGGCTGAAGACCTACTGCACCTGCCTGCTTCAGGGAGTGGGCAGTGTGGCCCAGTGCGGGGGGAGCAGAGCTCCGAGTGTGCCCTGAGCACCAGCTCCAGGCCCTGGGCACCCACGAGGGAGGTCCTGGAGGGCAGGGCTGGGCTCCCTCTGGGGCAGGGGCTGGGCCCCCACAGGGTGGGAATTGGGAAGTCCAGGCAGGCAGGTCTCAGGCTGGGCGCCAGGCAGGCCACAGACCCACATTCCAGCACGGCAGGGTCAGCCAAGAGTCCTCCTGGAGCCACATAAAAGCTGGGCCCAGCCTGCACCACCCTCTCAGCCGCCGCCCTGGGGCCCCTCCACCTGGAACGCCCCCACACCCCACACCTCTGGCCTGCAGACACCCTTCCAGAGCCCCACAGAGTGATCCCCCACACCCACAGGACATACTGAAATACACCTTTTCCTTCCTCCAGCTGGAGCAGGGTGGGTCCCCACCCCCCAAAATAGAGCCGGTAGAGGGAGGCTGCAGCCACAAAGGGACCTTTGAGACTGAAGGAGCCACCGGCGGATGCCAGGTTTCCTCAGACACACCTGGAAACCGGCTCCGAGCCGCCAACCCCTGTCTCTGCCCGCCTGGCCAGAGGCTTTGAGGGGTGAGGGCCAGGCTGGGGCGAGGCCTCTCTTAATCCCATAATGACAGAGGCTGCTCTGGGGCAGCCGCCTGGGCCCCCACAGCTCCAGGAGGGGCCTTCTGGCAAAGACAGGGCTCCAGGCTGCATGGGCTCCGGCCCCTCCCCGTCTTCTGGGTAGCTCTGGAACAGGCACTGCCCTGCAGGCCTCAGTTTCCCGGGTTATAAATGGCGGGGGCGGCCCAGGTGCTTGACGGGTGCCTCCAGCACTAACCACCTGAGCTGCTGCTGCTTTTTAAATCCTTTGACTGGGGGCTCTTGCAGCGCCCACCGCAATCCACCCACACCTATAACCACTGTCTCAAGCACATTGGTACACAGGTCGCCATCATCATTTTCAAAACCTTTTCTTTCTACTTGAGCCCTCGGTATCAGCTCATTTCCCCTTCCCCCACCCTCCCGCCCTCATGGTCCCTTTATTCATGATTCTTCGCTTTCGTGTCTTACACTGACCACTGTCTCCACTGGAGCTTCTAAAGCAAGGCCCACCCCACCCCCCACCCCTCATCTCATGGGCCAGCTGCAAATAGGACCTTAGACAGCCGTGGCTCCCAAGACCCCCTCAAACAGAGGTCGCACAGCTCAAAGACCCTCCTCAACAACAGGCCCTGGTTAGAAGTCAAGTCACCAGGAAGCGTTTCATTGGCCTGTTCCAAGGGGCGGGGTCCCCAGTGACACACCTGACCCCTCATCAAGCGTCCTTGGGGATGAGACCACCCAGCGTCGTGTGTGGGAGGGAGGCCCAGGGAGCTGCCTCCGGAGGGTGGCGGGCTTGAAATCTGTCTGGGACAGGTCAACGCTGCACACGCATGGGTGGGGGTGAGGGGGTCGGCACGTGTCGGAATCCGAGCCCCCCACAGCTATTTTCCTTGATGTCCAGTCTCAGCCCTGCAGCCCCGGGAGCTGACCGAGTCTTCGTGCCCATCCTGCCCCACCGCCTCCTCCCCAGGAGCATCTCCTTGCCCGTGCGGGCCAGCCCTGGGCCAGCCAGACTGCAGGTCCCCATCAGGGCTGCTGCTTCCACCCGAGACCCACTTCAGAGGCGGGAGGTGGCCTTTCCCTAGACCAGAAGCCGACGGGCTCCGCTGTGCATGGCTCACGCACTCCTCTGATCACCAACTGCTCCCCATTCTTTAGTCTAACACCTCTCAGAGCTGCCCCTTCCGATCCATGCTGACCCCTCCCCCCGCCTCTCCCCTCCTCACCATTTCCCAGGCTCCACTGTGTCCTCCCCACACCAACCCTTAAGGGGAGTTCTGGGAGGGAAATTCAACCCTGCAATGGTCTCCTCAGAGTCCGGCCATGCTTCCCTGCATCCCAGGGAGGGGGTAGGACCTGGGAAAGCTTCC
Source organism: Nesogale talazaci (assembly GCA_004026705.1). Classification (NCBI taxonomy): domain Eukaryota; kingdom Metazoa; phylum Chordata; class Mammalia; order Afrosoricida; family Tenrecidae; genus Nesogale; species Nesogale talazaci. The sequence continues at coordinate 6,608 of PVJH01045655.1, forward strand.
TGGAGCCTGAAAAACAGGGACACCCCCCTCCATCCCCTGCAGTTGTCATCTCAGACGAAAGGGAATTTCTCTCTGCAGCTGCATCCCTAAGCGGAAGTGCACACACACACATACACACACACTGTCACATATGCACACACACCTACACCGGCAACCACTCGAACATGCACATGGATGCACACTCAAGACCTCACCTGCAAGCCCACGAGCTTCAACACACTCACCCGCATGCACACACAGAGCTTGGGAGACTACAAACACACACCTCGAGCCTTTACACGTGTGTGTGTGTGTGTATCACTCACATATGCAAGCTCCACAAACAATCAGTAAAACCAGGGACCTCTGACACGTGCATCAGAAAAGAATTTACAGGGGCTGAGCCCCGGTGACATAGTGGTTGCGTGTGGGACTGCGGCCCACTGGACTGGCAGTTCAAATCTAGCAGCAGCTCTCCAGGAGCAAGGCTGGGCCTCCTACTCCCACCAGAGGACAGTGATGCCCAAGAAAGAAAAGAAAAGAATTTACAATGACTAAACTGTCAGGACATAGATCACCAGATCTTTCTTCCATGGAACCTCTGGGTGGGCTCAAAATTTCGATCTTTCTGTTGACAGCAAACATGTCCACTGCTGGCAGCACCTGGGGATTTCATAGGCGGATGTGGAATTGATAGTCCAAGGGGGGGAGGGGTTTAGTCCAAAGACCCACATGCGGAGGCAAGGGCACAAGTCAGACAGGACCGATGATAGGCTGGCGTGCACTTACTATCAGTCTACACGTTCTGGTGCGTGACCTGACCTCACAAGATGCACAGAAACGTACACACGGACAGTCACAGCGGTATGTACACACACACACATGCTCATGCACATACATGCACATGTGTGTACATTCTCCTACCGACACACCTACAGACATGGCTCCCCTCACGCACCTGCACGCCCAGGTCGATGTGAGGAAGGACCAAGGAGAGAGTGTGGAGCATCTGCTGCGTCACCAGGAAGGGCCAGGCCCTGGGGGTGCAGAAGGCAGACCTGACTCAGCAGGCCCTGGCCTGCGAAGACAGACCACAGGGAGACGGTGTTCCACAGCCTGCCTTGTAGGGACTGGGGTCTTGACAGCCCAGGAGCAACCGTGATAAATAGAACTCTTGGTCTACCCCCATCTGGAGGACAGCAGAGCGATGACATGGAAACCAGTGGATGAATGGACCACACAGACATCAGCCTCTACAACCCAGAGACCAGAAGAACTAGATGGTGCCCGGCTACCACCACTGACTGCCCCGAAGAGGATCTTGTTGGAAGCTCCCGAGCTGATGGGAGAGAATGTGGACAGAACTCAACCTCATAAAAAGAGACCAGGTTTGTTGGTTGCAAAGAGGCTGGTAGGACCCCCAAGACGGTAACCATTCGTCCCTCTTCAGATCAAGAACTGATCTCGCCCTCATGTTGGAAAAACCAGCTCTTTAAAAGGGCGTCAGCTGAGCCCTGGTGGCGCAGTGGTTCTGTGCGGGACTGCGGCCCACAGGGGTAGTGGTTTAAATCCAGCAACAGCTCTCCAGGAGCAAGGCTGGGCTTCCTACTCCCATTAGGGCAGTGATGCGAAGAAAAACAAAAAAAGGCAGAATGGGCCCAAGGACAAAATTCAGAGGGGTAGGAAAGAAGGCAGAACAGAAACAGGAAACACAGAGAGCAAATGAATAAGTGGTGGAGCTTCGAGGGACTGCATGAAGTGACACAGGCTGGGCATGAATCGTTGAATGGAACACTGACGATCTGCTCTGTCAACCATCACTTAACTCACAATCATTTTTTTCAATATAAAAAAGTTTATATTTTAAAAATAGACTGTCGGCCTCAGACAGGAAGCGAGACAAACACCTCCCATGGGGTCGTGGAGACTGAAGCAGCCCAGGAGTCCATCTGCCCCATTCAAGGACCAACTGAGCCATCAAGACACAGGGCACAGGCCACAGCCTGGCCACCAGCAAGATGCCATGCCAGCTGGCACACTTTGCCCCCCGAGCCTGCCAACCTGTAATTGTAGGGACTGGCAGGGACTCGAAGACTCCGCCTGGCTTCCAGGAGCCAGCTGCAGCCCAGCAACCTGGTAGGTGGGCAGGTGGGGAGGGAGGCCGTGAAGGGGGGGCAAGGTTCTATATCCCCCACCCCCTACCCTGGAGAGTGAAGCCTGTGGACTTTCCTGGAGGGCTCAGCTGCCCATCCAAGAAGGAACCACCCTTGCTAGATCCCGGTAGAGAGGGGAGATCCCCAGGTCTGTTTTCCAAGGAGCCTCTGCACAGAGGCAGAATACCAAGCCTTTCCGTTGGTCACGGAGGACTTAACCCTTTGCACTCCTGCATGCTGCTGACGGCCAGGTCAGCAGTTGCTCCATGAGAGAGAGGCAGGGTTTGCTACTCCCCTAAAGAGTTACCGTCTTGGAGATTCCCCGAGACAGTTCTGCCCGGTGCTATCAGCCGCTATGAGTCAGCGCACTGACTTGGGTTGGGTTGGGGTTCATCCAGGAAGCAAGTGAAAATGGGCTTCCACAGAGAGCCTGGGGCGCCCACCAGACCCTCCCCAGCCAGGCTCACGTCGGGGGAGGAGTGGAAATGTGTGATAGAGTCTATGGCTCCCTGGTGGCCAGAGAGCAGGTGACAGAGCCCGCCGAACACTCCCAGGCTCCCCTGCGGGCCGCAGACCGGGCTCCACCCCCGCCTTCCTCAGGGTCCTCCAGGCTGAGACCGGTGGTGGTCTGTCGTCTCTGTGGCACATGTCAGGGCCGCAGCGGCAGCAGGCTCGGCTTAATGGGGGGTGGACACAGGGCCACCAGATCAAGTTTGGGCTGGAAAGGACATTCGAAGTGACCTGGGACCACTTCTGGGTAAAAATAAAAACAAAAACCTCGGGCTGAGCCCCGGCGGCATAGTGGTTGTGCACGGGACTGCAGCCCCCTGGGATGGAGGTTCAATTCCAACTCACAGGAGCAAAGGCTGGGCCTCCTACTCCCACCACCAGAGGGCAGTGATCGCCCCCTCCAAAAAAAACCCAAAAAACCTCTGCCATTGTGTCAGTACTGACTCTTAGTCCCCCGCTGTGGGTTTCGGAGACAGTAACTGCTGCCAGGAGCTGAAAGCTGTATTCATGGGAGTAGAAAGCCCCATCTTTCTCCCTCGGAGCTGCCGGGGTTTTGAACTGCTGTCCCTGGGGATCACAGCCCAGTGCCACCGCACCACCAGGACTCCTTTCTGGTCAAGATGGAGAATTAGAACTGGGTCCTAGACCGTCCTGCTTCCTCAAAGCTCACAGTAGTCAAAGGCGAGGGGCTAGGAGTGGGCTTTATTGTTGTTATTTTTTTAACCAAAGAAAACAATAAAGCTTGGGCTAAGCCCCGGTGGGGTAGCGGTTGTGCGCGAGACTGCGGCCCCCTGGGTTGGAGGTTCAAATCCAGCAGCAAAACCGGGCCTCCTACTCCCACCACCAGAGGGCAGTGATGCCCCCAAAACCAAAAAATAATAATAATAATAAAGCTTAATAACATATCTGCAGCCCTGAGGGGGAAAGTGGGCAAAGCCGAGGGAGAGAGTGGAATACTTCTTGGCTCCAATGTCTCAACCATCCCCCCTCCCTCAAAAAGCAAACCCAAAGACTTTTATAGACTTGCCTCTGTGGGTCTCGTGTGTGTGCACGTGCGTGCGTGGGTGTGTGGGTGTGTGGATGTGTGGGTGCATGTGCACCATAACCAAATCCCCAGTGTTCTTTCCCCTAAATTCCTACATTCAGAGGAAAATACCTGGGTGAGTATCCTTAGTTCTCACTTCGGGAGAGGACGTGAACAATGACTGCAGTCACTGCTTCCCCAAGGCCCGGGGGCACCCCTCCACCCCACGAGGAGGCTGCACCCGGTAATTAAGCAGAAGGCTCCCTGTCTCGGAGCACTTGTCTAATTCCCAGGTGTTGTAACAAAGACGCCTTACTGCCACCCCAGCCCTGAGATCCCCCGCAGCATCCCAGGCGCCATCCCTGTGGGGAAAGGGGTAGTCGGAGGGGAGGCCAGCGGAAGTCAAGTCCCACTCCTCTCCTTGGAGAGCTCCCTGCCGCGCCCAGGGAAGCAGTGTACCACCCTCCATGGTGGCAGATACGGCGAGTGTCTCTGACCCATAGGGATTCTATGCGCTACTGAAGAAGCCATCCTGCCCCCTTGTTGTCACGTCTGACAGCCACTGTGCTGCAGCTGCTGTGCACCGTACAAACACACTGGGAAGGAGGGGGCGGCTGAGGGAGGGGAGAGAGGAAAGGAAGGAGACGACCCCTCCGTCACTAAGCAGAGAGACCCATGTCGGGGTGCAGGGGAAGCCTTCACTGTCTATGCCATGGGAGAGAAGGGAAAAGAGAGGAGGGAAGGAGGGAAGGAGGAGCATGGGGAGAAAGAAGCCATTTGTTTCTAATGAACCATAAATCTGTATCTACCAAGGCCCCAAACAATCACAAATTCACTGCCGTGCAGTCAATGGCCATGCATAGGACGGCGTAAGCCGGCCCCTGTGGGCTTCTCTGATGGTCTCTACAGACAGCCTCACCTTTCTCCCTCAGAGGAGCTGGTGGTTTCAAACTGCCAACCTTGCGGTTAGCATCCCAATGTGTAACCACTAGGCGACCAGGTCTCCTACTGTGTACAGGAGAGGTTTTCAAAATGGAATTTTGAAAATAAGTGGATAAATAGTTTTTTTTTAAAAAAGAAAAGAAAAGAAAAAAACAGAATTTTAAAAGAATTGGATCTTCCCACAAATGTTGTTGAAGCTGCCCCTGTTTCTACAGGAAGTGCTGGTCCCCCGATGAACTTGAAAAGAGTGGCAGGAGATAGGCCCACACAGGAAGAGGAGTTCATTCTGGGCAATGAGGAGATGGATGGCTCCTACTTTCTCTGGTTTCTTTGCTTGTTTGTTTGTTTCTGATTCGTTTAATTGGTTGTCTTGGGTGGGTTTGTTGGTGGGTTGGTCTCCCCAATAAAACGACCGAGGTTGTTTGCTATGGTGTGTAGAGGGAAGGATGGGCCCCAAGCCTTGACTTCACCACTGCAGTGTGACACACATCCACACCCTGCCGCAGCCACAGCCCCAAGCCCATCCTGGATCTCTGCTGCTTTCTGTCTGCACTGCTCACTCCCCAGATGAGCCCGTTCCGTCTCCTGGCTTTAAATCACTCCCTGTGTAATCCCAGAACAACCTCCCTGAGGAGCTTCCCATATTGACTGGATCTAACATGGAACTGCTAGGCTTCCCCCTCGTAAGACGCAACAGCAAGACGCTGCTTTCCTTTCGTCTTCCCGTTTCAGTAAGAGGCAGCTCCAGTCAGTCTTCCAGTGACTCCAGCCCAGAGACTCAAAGTCACCCTCCACATCTCCTGTGGCAATCACCTAATCTGGTGTCAATTTGAGGATTAAGAGTGAAGGGGTAATCCGGTGTCAGGCATCAATAAGCTAAAATTATATTATTATTAATGAGGGGAAGTACAGATTGGGGACCCAAAGCCCATCAATAGGTGAGGTGACATCTTTTGCAGAGGGATTACAAGGAGGAGATGAGTCAGTTAAGATACAGGGTAGGAGCTATGAAATATGCAACCTTCCTCTAGTTCCCATGCTGCCTCCCACTC
>PVJH01045656.1:0-12268 GCA_004026705.1 Nesogale talazaci
ACTTGATTGTTAAAGCCCTCCTCTTCAGAGGTAACCCTTTGATGAGCATTCACATGAGACACAATTACATTTACTTTTTTGGCCCATTCACAGAGATCCATCCACATACCTCTTCCCCACACCTCCTTGTCAACCATCTTCCAATCATGTTCCTTCCAAGTCCCTGACCATCCAGCCAAGCCATTAGCCATAGCCCATGAATCACTGTACAGTCTCACATTGGGTCACTTTTCCTTGTAGGCGAACTGAACGGCCAGGTGCACTGCTCAAAGTTCTGCCCATTGGGAGGATTTTCCTTCACCACTATCTTTCAGAGAGATCCCGGAAAGGGGCTGTAGCGCTGCTGCTGTCCACTTACGAGTGGCACCTGCATATCGTGCAGAGCCATCCGTGAACCAAGCATGACTCTTCTGTTCTTTAGTTAAATTATTATAAGGAACTCCCCGGAGGTCATAGGTGCAGATTTGGAAAGAGAAGGTGATGTCACTGGAGTGGGGACTGGGCATTTGGGCCACTTCTTCATGCAGCTTACTTGTACCTTCAGGTCCTGCCCCGGCCCGATCTCGTATGTACCACTTCCATTTAACAATGGAGTGTTGCTGCGCGTGTCCAACGTTATGATTCTGTGGGTCAGATAATACCCAGTTCCGGCCTCATGGTGACTTGGTGGTCCTTGAAGCATTCAGTCTCCACCAAAGCCCAATAACAGGCCAACAGCTGTTTTTCAAAGGGGGAGTAGTTGTCTGCAGAAGATGGCAGGACTTTACTCCAAAATTCCAATGGTGTACGCTGTGATTCACCAATAGGGGTCTGCCAAAGACTCCACACTGCATCTTTATCAACAACTGACACTTCTAGCACCATTGGGTCAGCTGGATCATATGGCCCCAGTGGCAAAGTAGCTTGCACGGCAGCCTGAACCTGTTGCACAGCCTTTTCTTGTTCCAGGCCCCACTCAAAATTGGAGGCCTTTCGTATCACCTGATAAATAGGTCAAAGTAGATCACCCAAGTGAGGGATATGTTGCCTCCCAAATCCGAAAAGGCCCACTAGGTGTTATGCCTCCTGTTTCGTTGTTGGGGGAGCCAGATGCAATAACTTGTCCTTCACTTTAGTGGGAATATCCCGACATGCTCCACACCACTGGACCCCTAGAAATTTTACCAAGGTGGAGGGTGCTTGAATCTTTGTTGGGTTAATTTCCCAACCTTTTGTATGCAGATGCTGTACTAATGAATCTGAAGTCTTTGATACATCCTCCTTAGTGGATCCAATCAGCATAATGTCATCAATATAATGGACTAGTGTGACATTTTTTGTAATAGACAGGCGATCGAGGTCCCTCGGACTAAATTATGGCACAGGGCAGAAGAGTTGATGTACCTCTGGGGGAGAGTTGTGAAAGTGTACTGTTGCCCCTGCCAGCTGAAGACAAATTGCTTTCGGTGATCCTTTGAAATTGGTATCAAGAAGAAGGCATTGACCAGATCAATAGCTGCATACCAAGTACCAGAAGAAGTATTAATTTGCTCAAGCAATGAGACCACATCTGCAGCTGCAATTGGAGTCACCACCTGGTTAAGCTTACGATAATCCACTGTCATTCTCCAGGATCCATCTGTCTTCTTTACAGGCCAAATGGGTGAGTTAAATGGAGATGTGGTAGGAATCACCACCCCTGCATCTTTCAAGTCTTTGATGGTGTCACTGATCTCTGCAATCCCTCCAGGAATGTGGTATTGCTTTTGGTTTACTATTTTCCTAGGCAATGGCAATTCTAATTGTTTCCATTTGGCCTTTCCCACTATGATAGCCTTTATTCCACATTTCAGGGATCCAATGTGGGGGTTCTGCCAGTTACTAAGTATGTCTATTCCAATGATGCATTCTGGAACTGGGGAAATAATCCACAGTGAGGCATATCTGAGCTAAAACTCCATTAATAACTTGGCCTCCATAAGCTCCCACTCTGACTGGGGGGCCTTCGAAACACTATGGGTCCCCTGGAATTAGTGTCAGTTCAGAGCCAGTGTCCAGTAATCCCTGAAAAGTTTGATTATTTCCTTTTCCCCGGTGAACAGTCACTCTTGTGAAAGGCTGCAGGTCCCTTTGGGGAAGGCTAGAAGAAAGACTAAGAGCATAAACCTTTGGTGATGTGGCAGGGTCCTTCTTCCAAGGGACCCGGCCTTCCCCTCATTCAAGTGGTTGTGGTTCTGCAAACTGGCTCGGGTCTGGGAATTGGTTGAATGATTGTGACTGCCTATCCCTCTGTTCACTTGATCTAGCATTCTTCTGCCTGTATAGGTCACGTAAATATTTAGTAGGTTTCCCATCTATTTCACTCCTAGGGACACCATGACTAAGTAGCCAATGCCATAATTCCACACGAGACAGGCTGCTTTGATTACCATGCAAGCCTTGTTGTCTATTATAAACATGTCCACCCTGTCTCTGTTCATTCACTGCTGACACTTGCCCTCTGTTACCACGGAGTCCAATCAGCCCCATCATGGGCAAATGTCAGAGTTCACTTAAGGCAGTTCCCACAGATAATCCTAGTGCACACAACAAAGCAATTATAGGAGTCTTCAAAGATGCTGGGGCCCACCTCACAAACTTATTCCTTATGGTTTTAGTGAAGAATATGTCCTCAGGACACCCCCTTTTTTGGTCTATGAGAATATCCTGATAGATCCATTCCACCATATCAGTTTCCCTCAGCTTTTGGATGCCTTTTTCTACAGTGTACCAAGGTAGGTCAGGCACCTCAAGTTGGTCTAATCTAGGTCATCTGGCAGCCCATGACTCAGTGAACCAGCCAAATAAGGAGTTGGCCCACCAGTCCTCTTAGCCTCTCTCACTGAGACATTGAAAGAAGAGTCTGTGCTTAGGGGTCCCATATCCAGAAACTCAGACTAATCTAATATTACATTTCTCGCACCAGTATCCCACACCCTCAGTAACCATTCCCAGGGATACTGCCCAGGCTTTTGCTTGTACGTATTTGAAAACTCCAGCAGTTCTTTGTGAGTATAGCGTACTTCTTGAGTAATCACCTCGGCCTCACCCTTAGGAGCTTTCCTTGCCTTAATTTTAGTTATAGGTCTAGCAGAAACTATCGGTGGTGAGGGTGTTTCCTGGGTGTTCTCAGCACTATCTTATAAGTCATTTCCCTCAGGCAATGGTAGAGATGCAGCCCCACCTGGGGTTTCTCCTTGAGTAGGTTGGTTGATCTGCTCAGGTGTGGGTTGTTTTGTGTTAATAGACTACTATCTTCAGCTGGGAGGGGCAGATCTATTGACTGGGCTGGTTCACTTGTTTCTAATGGTGGCATAACATCCTCCTCTTCAGGATCATCGGTCCATATATTCCCATCCCATGTTTCAGGGTCCCAATTTTTTCCTATCAATGCCCTCACTTTGGCTTCCAACACTGCTCTAGATCTGCCATTCAGCTGACGTTGCAATTCAGCCACTCACATAATGAGACTTTGGACCTGGTTCTCAGCAATATAGGCTCTTTTACTACAGGCAAGAAGGCTTTCCTTTGTAGCACAGGCGATGCCTTCAAGTCCGTGAGTCAGCACTTAAGGTGGGCTTCTGAGGCCCTGAGGCAATCCCTCTCCTTAATCACATAGTCCATTATAAGGAGGACCAGCCAACCAGTTTCCTTATACTTGGCATCTTGACAAAACTGCTGGAATATATCAGACATATGTTCTCCCAGAGCCTCTCCTGTAACCAGCACCCCATCCATCGGTGCTCCTACTTTAGTTATTAGCTTTGCTATTTCACACCATGGACTAGTATGATTGACAAAATTACCCATGGCTTTAGGTGTAGAATTAACATCACCAGTGCTCTTAAGACTAATCAGATTGGAGAACCAATCAAAGAGACCCATATTTATGATTTTATTTCTCTAGAACTCTCGGTACCACTTGTGTCAGGCAGGGTTCTCTTAGAGAAATAAAAATCAGGACACTAGTAATTCTTTGTATATATTTATATAAAGAGAAAGTATATAAAATAAGAAAGAAACAGTTAACTATCTATAAAGCAGTACAGATTGCTTGGTGCAACTCACTTGCGTGAAGCAACTAGAAGACTGGCAGTCCTTCAAGTCTTGAGGGCCGCTGAGAAGTCCTCTGTAGAGCAATCCAGGCTATCTGGTCACAGACAGCAAACAGCAGAGCAGATCGCCAACAGTCAGCCAGATGACAGAGTTCAACAGTCCCCAGCTCAAGAGATGTATATCCCAGGAGTGTGGCGAAGTAGGGCTTGAAGGATCCTCAACTCACAGCAACACAGTCCATGATTAGGTGTCCCACGGGTAGTGTTGCTTGGAGGTAGAGGCACAGGAGGAACAAGGCAGCTCTCTGGTCCGAAGATCCAGAAGCAAGAGAGAGGGTGGGACTCGCCGAGCCCTTCCTATCTCTGCCCTTCAATTCATCCCGTGTGTTTATTGGCTGTGCCATCACAACAGACCCACCAATCTTCTGTGGCCATGTTGGCATAACAAACCTACCCATCACAGCATGCAACTTAAAAAGAAGACAAAAATCAGTATGAATGAGAAGATACAGACAGCATCAGGGTTAAAAGACATCGCTCACACCTCTCCCGTGTCTTTAAGGAGGAATGAGGGAAGGAAGAAGAAAAAAACAAAAGAACAGTGGCAGTAGGGGAACAGGGCACTAAAGATCTACAGCAGAATATTGTTTATGTCTCCACAGGAAAGAGATAGATAGACCAAACCTCATTGCACTATGTCAAGCCATGAGGGTAACATATTGGCTTGGTGCAGCAGATTAACAGAGGACTGTGGGGATGGCCCTAATCCTAACTATGTTGACCGCTCCCTAAAAGAATGTACTCCATAGGACAACACTGAAGATACAGGCTGGAGAATGTGGCCAGTCTGTCCTGTCCACATAAGAGCAAACTAAGAGTGAGAGAGAAAGAGAGAATGGACCTCATCCTGGGCCACCAAGCCTCAAGGATTATATTCTGGTTTGGAGCAGCCAATACACAGAGAGAACCCTAGGGTCAGCCCCAGAACAAGACATGCCATCCCCTCAATGGCCCACAGAACTACAGGGAGCAACACTGGAGACAGTGTGGGAAGTGTGTCTGGTCCAACACCATCCCCACACCGGGGCAAATCACAAAGGTAGCACAATAGACAGCAAGGGGAGCAAAATCACAAAGTCTGTGAGTGTGTTAGTCTGGGTAGACTAGAGAAACAAATTCATAAGCAGGCATTTGTATATAAGTGAGAGGTTTTATAAAAAAGTAATGGAACAACGAGAAAGCATCCCAGCCCAGTCCAGTCCAAGTCCTTAGGTCTGATATAGGTCCACATGTTCAAAACCAATCCATTCATCCTCCTCAGACTCACAAAACACATGCAATAATGCCAGGACAATCACAGACCAGTGGGTGCAGAGTCTTGTGTATCCAGTGGTAGTAGAAGCATCTCAGCACTGGCAGGGGTCTCCCCGTGACCTCCCAGACATCTTAGCACTGGCAAGAGTTTCCACATGGCTCCTCCGACCCCGGAGGTCTGGTTGCATCAGGGTAAACACATGTGGCTTCTCCTCTGGCTCCTCCAGTCTCCAGGATTCAGGGTCTATCAGCATGCCGCCATCTTGTCTTGTCAGTAGAGCATCTCCCAGGTACTGACTTGATGGTCTCTCATCTCCATGGGGCAAATATTGTGATCTTTCCCAGAATTCTCAGAGAAAGCCATGCCCACACAGAGGTCTTATTAGCTATCTCCAGATTGACAGACTAGACATCACCCCTACACTCTTAATCAAATTGGCACCAGAGTACATGACTGCCACCGTGAAGAACCCTGTAATAGACTTCTGACTCAGAGCTGGTTGGAGGACATTCATAAAATCAAGCAAGTTGGCAGTTTAAAAAAAGTCAGCAGTTAGACCTGGAAATATATATATTAGGCAGGAAAAACAATCTCGAGGATAAACCAACAGACTCTTGGTTCCAGAGAGTCATGGGAGAGGAGGAGGCAGGGGTAAGGGAGTGGGGAGCCAACAAACTCAGGGACAGGGGAACAAAATGAACCTAAAATCGACATCAAGGAAGGTGTAGAATGCCTGGTTGTGTTTGATCAACTGTAATGTAGTCAAGAGGAATCACTAAGAGCTGAATGACCATGATAGTGAGGCAGGAGGAAGTTAAAAGGACATAGAGGGAAGAACTAGGAAGTAAAAGCTATATAGAGAGGTATAAACATAGGCATGTATATATGCAAATGTATTAATATACAAAGAAAGGTGTATTTGTCTATGTACATATATATTTATATGGTTAATGTATTACAGTAGTAGATGGACTCTGGGCCTCTACATAAGTTTTCCCTCAAGACAAGAACACTTTGTTCTAAAAACTTGGCCCTGGGTGATACTAAGTTTTCCCACACATAGACAAAATGGTGCACAAGCAAATGTGGCGAAGAAAGTTGGTGGTGCACGGCGATGAAAAGATAGAGGCTTGAAGTCAAACAAGGGGACATCTAGCAGGGGAGCAAACAAGGGTCATATGGAAGAAGCACACCAGCCTGTGTGATGATGAGGTGTTGGTGGAATCAGGTATCAGAAGAACAAAAACAAACAATTATATCAATGTGAGATCCATAGCCCATCTGTAGACACTTGGACATCTCCTCACAGAAGGGTCACACAGAAGGGTCCAGGATGCAGTACGACACCACAAAACATGCGATGTTCCTTTAAGACTTCCTCATCCCACTATCATAACCTCAATTCTACCTGAAAAATCCTGCTAGACGGGAATATGTACATTGGTATTCCAAAACCTATCAAATCCTCAGAAACAGTAACGGGAGTGGCAATATCATGAGAGTATGGGGGGTGTGGGTGGAGAAAAAGAAAATTGAAAGCAATGGGATGATGTACTACCCCCGACCCCATGAGGGAAAAATAGCAGAAATGTGGGTGAAGGGATGGTGTAATATATGAAAAAAATAACAGTATATAATTTGTTAGAATCCACAAAACTGTGAGGGTGGGGGAGGTAGGAAAAAAGGGGAGCTGATATCAAAGAGTTCAAGTAGAAAGATAATATTTTAAAAATATAATTGCAGCATATGTACAAATTTACATGATGTAATTGATTTATAGATTATTATAATATCTGTAAGAACTCACAATAAAATGATTTTTGAAAGAAATATAGATTTCCATATCTTTACATCAAGTTTTATTGGAATACAAAAAGGAAAAAAGTAATGTTTGTTTAAAAGGTCATAGAAGCATACTGCAGTATGGTGAATGTCCATATGAAAGTAGACTAATGGAGTTTGCTTTGACAACTCCATTCAGAGAAAGTGCAATCCTTATATTTTCTTGGCAATAAAAACAACAGTACAACCTAGAAGCTGGACTTTATAATAGTCTGTTCAATGGGCTAAAATCTTAGAGATTTTCTGCAATTGGTTTAAGGTTATTATCTCATTCCTCTCTATTCGGGATGGCGCCTCTCACAGTCCGTGGTTGGTACCACCTCTCCCCAGCACTTTCCTCAGGGCCTTACTTACATCCTTATTGCGGAGAGTGTAGATCAGAGGATTCAGCGTGGGAGTGATGATGCTGTAGAACACTGAGCCAACCTTGTCTTGCAAGGGAGTGTGCTGGGCCCTGGGTCGCATATATGAGAAGATGCAGGCTCCAAACCAGAGAAAGACAACAGTGAGGTGAGAACTACACGTAGCAAAGGCATTTCTCTTGCTCCCAGCTGAATGCATCTGAATCACACTGCGAAGGATGAAGACATAGGACATAGAGACCAAGGAGATGGGGAAGAGGAGAATCAGGATGCCGATAATGTACACTGTGGTTTCATAGACAGTGACATCTTCACATATCAACTTCAGAATAGCTGGAAACTCACAGTAGAAATGGGAGATTTTCCGGGGTTCACAGAAAGGGAAGTGCATCAAAATCATCGTTTGAATTAGGGAGTTCACAGATGCTCCTAACCAAGATATGACAGCCATCATCAATGTCAACTTTCTGCTCATGAGGACGGCATAGTGCAGTGGATGACAGATGGCCACATACCGGTCATAGGACATGAAAGCCAGAAGGAGACACTCGGCGCCACCCACAGATAAGTAGAGGAAGTGCTGGGTGGCACAGCTCACAAAGGAGATGGACTTCTTGCCAGATAAGTAGTTGGTGGCCATCTTGGGGATGGTAGTGCAGACATACATCAGGTCCATGAGGGACAGCTGGCTGAGCAAGAAGTACATTGGCATATGGAGCTGGACATCAGCACAGATGAGGAGAATGGTCAGGGTGTTGGCACTCACTGCAATGAGGAAAACTACCATAGTCAAGGAGAAAAGGAAAACATGGGTGAGAGAGTCATCAAAGAGCCCTTCCAGGATGAAGTCTTCCCAAGAGGAAGTATGATTCCTCAGCCACATCTCTCCTTTCTTAATCCCTAGAGAAATCAATAGTTAATATACATTGTGATATCAGAAAGACAGGAGTGCATCATATGTGACAATATCCAACTTTTGGTCTAAGAGTTAATTTATGTTAGTTTTTCCTACTTGCAATCATTCAATAGTTTTTATTGTTAAAATAGCTTTTAAGCTTGAAAGTAAACAGACAGCTATTTAACTCAGAAGCAACAAAACCCACATGGAAGATGCACAACAGCCTGGGTGAGGTTAAGGTGTTGAAGGGACTCAGTGTCAGGCATCAAAGAACTAAAAATTACATCATTGTAAATGGGGAGGAACAAAGATTAGGAACACAAAGTCAATCAATAGGTATCACAACAGCCCCTTACAGAGGGGTCGTAGGGAGGAGAGAAGCCAGTCAAGGGACAGTGCAGCAGCAATGAAATATGCAACTTCCCTCTAGTTCTTAAATTCTTCCTCCCACCCACTATCATGATCCCAATTCTACTTTACACATCCAGCTAGACCAGGGGATGTACACTGGCACTGGAACAGGGGTAATTCAAGACAGATGATCTTTTCAGGACCAGGGGTGAGAGTGGTGATACCAGGAGGGTAGAGGGAAGGCGGAGTAGAAAGGGGAACCTATTGTAGGGATCTACATATCACCTCCTTTCTGGGTTATGGACAATGGGGAAGTGAATGAAGGGACACATTGGATAGTATATGATGACAAAATAATGACAATTTGTAAATCGTAGGGGGTCATGGGGGAGAGGGATTGGGGAGAAAGGGGAAATATGGGGAGCTGGTACCAGGGGCCCAGGTAGAAGAAGGATGTTTTGAGAATGATGAGGGCAGCAAATGTGCAATCGTGGTATGCACACCATTGATATGTGTATTGATCGTGTTAGGAGTTGTATGAGCCCCCAATAAAATGATTTATTAAAAAATATTTTAAAAGATGAGAGAGAATGTGTTGAGTAGATTTATCACGCCAACCTGGCCAATAAGCACATGCGGGAATATTAAGGTTGCACTTTTACTGAAGGACCAAGAGATAAACGGCTCCGTGAGCCTCGCCTTCCTGTCTCCTGCTCTCTGATGAGCAGACCAGTGTGTGGCTGACATAGCTAGTTCTCTACCTCATCTTCAGAGTTACACTACCTGTGGGACTTCGAATCCAGGGACCTTGTGGCTCTAGTTTGAGGTCTTTGAGGTCTACTTTGCCACATTGTTGATGTCTACAGCACTTGAGCTGAGGACTGTCGGCCCCTGTCTTCTGGCTGCCTGTTGGTGACCTGCCCTGTTGTTTGCTGCCTGGGGCCAGACTGCCTGTATTGTCCTACAGAACACAGAGCTGTCTGCTTCCTTGACTCATAGTCCTCACATGTTGAAGGACGGTCAGTATATTAACTGTCTCATGGAAGTGAGTTGAACTGAGCCCTCTGTACTGCTGGGTGGACTAGTTATCTATTTATTTCCTTGTGTTGTATCTATCTATGTAATTATAAGTGTCCAGGATTTGTTTGTCTAGAGAACCATGGGAAACACAGAGAACTTAAAATTTCTCTTCATCATCTCTGGAATTCCAGGATATCAGTACTCCATTAAATATGTTTCTATGTGTACAGAAACACGTGCATTGTATAGAGTCGTGGTTTCAGTGGTACTGGTGTTTTTACATTGTCAAGTCTTCATATTCAGGAAAATCCTCTTCCATTTATGTAGTTCTGTTTTAGTTCTTTGTAGCAGTGTTTTGAGGTTTTCTTGTGTCCCAGCTAAGTTCTATTCCTAAATATTTTATCATTTTGGAAGCTATTAGAAATGGCATGTTAGGGGGTGATCAACAATATCAATTAAAAAAGGAAGATTCAGAGAGGTGCAGAACAACAGACATAAATACTATTACACACACAACCTCATGTACATATGAAAGTTGGACATGAGAAGACAGAAAAAGAATTGATGTAGTTTACTTGTGAGCTACACTGATCTGCCTCCAGAGTTCTCCTTACAGGCAACGATGCAGAGGCTGTCTTACATATTTTGGACATTTTGTCAGGAGACACCAACACCTGCAGAGGTCATCCTATTTGGTCAAGTGGAGGGGCAGTGAAGGACAGGAAGGCCTTCGAAGACAGGGGCTGACACAGCGCCCGCCACAATGGGCTCAAGCAGTGGAACAATGTGGAGATGCCACATGCCACAGGATGAGTTAGTGTCTTGCTCTGTTGTGCACGGCTTCTCTATGGGTCAAAACCAAGGGGGTGGCACCTAAGAACAATGACAGCAGCAACTCAATCCCGATGGTCAGAAATAATGAACAATCTTCTACAAATAGATACATAAGCAAGCAGGCAAGTTGACAGGTGTCGGTAAGGCAAAAGGACTACACTCACAATCCGATGTCGGATTGCTGTCCGTACATTTCTATTGATATATTTGTATACACTATAAACATATCCGTTTTTATAACAAAGCAAACAGGGGGCAGTGGTATGTAAATTTCTTATCCATAACCAAACTCTGAGCCTGGAGAGTTGACATCATAGTCATGGGGACAAAGTCAGTCGGTGTAGCATAGTTCAGAAAGGCAATGTTCTTTATTCTATTTTGTGAATAGTTCCTGGGGTCTCAAAGCCCTGTGAATACTCATCTAAGATGCTATTGATGGTCTTTCCCAACCACAAACGAGGACAGTGATATGTGAGTAATTTGCCAATAAAACTTCTTGGCAAAGAAAAAGAAAACAAATATCTAGAAATTACCAAAACCACAAGAGGAAGCTCCTCGACAGGCTGGGTAGCCTACACAAATACATGGGTTCATCTAGGCTGAGACTAGAACAAGACGGGACCCTCCTACCCTTCCTGATCATTCTGAATAGGCAAACAGTAAATGGCCCTGGATACAACAGGAGGGAAGCAGAGAGATATTGAAATAATCATTTTTAAACCCCTCAAATTCATGAAAGATAATTTATTGGATTGGTAGAGACCACAGAATCTCAAAATGTTTGTCCAAAGACACCTTTTAAACTTGGAGCTGAAACCAGTTCCAGATGTCACTGTTTATTTACAAAATAGAGTGACTTATGAAATAAACAGCTTCACCCAAGAATACTGTGCTCTTTTTTTAAAAAAAAAGTCAGCGAAATAAGACAAAATCATGATGGTTTACCCTAAAGCTAAGATAAGAACTTAAGGAGTGCTAGGGAAGCCAGATGGATGGAAATGAAGCAACCAGAATGGAAAATATTTTAAAATATTGTGAGCGTGGAGGCACCTGTATGACCACTGAACAGATCTCTCCACCTGGCGCTCAGTAACAAGCTGAACCAGTTTTTTATGAAGACAGGAAAGTACGGATGCGAGGGTCAGCAATGCAAGAGGACGAACAGTGCGGAACTGAAGGGCTGAAAGTCAAGAGGACGTGGCTGCTGGCCGCAGATCCAGAGCAAGCCAGGGACCCAGGAGCGTGCTGGAGATCCCGAGCTAGCGGGAGACCTGGCCCTTGGTCTGTTCTCCCTTCCCCTGCCCAAAGCCCTTCCCTACCTCAATAAAGCCTGTCTTTACTTTTCATTCCTGACTGATCTCTGTCCCCTCTCCGCGTTCCGTCCCAACCTCTCAATATACACTTACGCATGTGAAGAATTTAGCAAAGGTCAATGAGCAAAATGTACCGTTGGCTGTGTAAGCTTTCACCAAAAATAGAACCACATATTATTTTAAAACATTAAAATGAATGCGGTACAACATGGGGGAAAATAAGACACATGGAAAAAATCCGTTCAAATGACTAATGGATA
>PVJH01045657.1:0-12265 GCA_004026705.1 Nesogale talazaci
GGCATTTACTGACTAATTTTCAGAAGTAGAGAGACCTTTTTTAATTCCATTCTGAAAGCTCCCTTGCAACCTGTCCACTCTAGGTGACCACTCTGGTGTTTGAGATACTGTGGTATATATTCCAGCATCATTAACATACTCAGACTAACTGCCACCAAGTTGATTCGAATTCATAGAGACCCTACAGGACAGGGTAGACCTGACCCTGTGAGGTTCTGAGCCTGTAACTTTTGACAGGAGCACAAGGCCTCATCTTTACCAGGGTTGTGCTTGGAGGTTTCAAACTGCGATGTCAGCAGCCCACTAGGTAGCACGAGGCCACCAGGGCTCCTTTCCCCAGCGTCAGAGCAGCATCCAAACCACCAGAGAGCAACAAGTCGATAGACAAGTGGTGATGTGCCTGCGTGGACCCAACACACCAAATTCACGGCTTCCAAGTAAATGGCAAATCATAGTAGCCTTACGTGACAGGGTAGAACTATCCCAGTGACTTTCGGAGAGTGTAACTATTTACAAAAGTAGAAAGCTGGTTTTCCTCCCCAGGAATGGCTGGTGGTTTCAAACTGCTGAACTTGAGGATCACTGTCCAAAGGGTCACTCCTACACCACCAGGGCTCCTCAGAGTAAATGAAAATGTAAACTGGTGACTGACTGCATAAACATTGCCTCATGTTTGTATAGCTTTTAATAATTTATGGAATGCTTTAACTTCCTATATGACTTTAAAATCCTAAATGAAACGCTTCTCATTTTTTCACCAAGTATAGATGGCTACCAAACATATTATTGCTGAGTCATTTCCAAGTCATTGCTACCCTACAGGCCGAGGTGGAACCGCTCCTCTCCCCTTTCCAGGGCAGTAAGTCATGACAGAAGCAGACCTTTGCGTCTCCACAGCAGAACAGCTGCACTTGGAACTGTCAACCTTTTCTGGGGCAGTGGAGTGTTTTAACCACTGTGCTGGGGCTGAGCCCCGGTGGTGTAAGTGGTTGTGTGTGGGACTGTGGCCCGCGGGCTTGGCAGTTCAAATCCAGTGGCGGCTCTCAGGAGCAGCGTTGAGTAGCTTCCACGACCACCAGAGGGCAGTGATGCCCCAAAACAAAACAAAACAAAACAATAATCACTGTGCCACCAGAGAGCTATAGAAATATATATATATATATATATATATATATATATCATTTCATAGATTTAACTATAAAGCCAGAGAGATATCTGTGGGGAAGCAAGGGGGATGGGGTATGTGTGCAGATATTCAACTCAGATCTGCAAATTCCCAGTTAGACATATTTACTGACTTAACCTGAACTTTTTATGAGACAATGTAGAGAGTAACAGAAGCAACATACATTATTCTAACAGTCCATTCATATTTTGTTTGTTTTGAAATATACTTAGATATGATGAGGGCTTCTTTGTGAAATGTGATATGTTCATAGTTTTTATCCTCCTATAGCCCTAAGCTCCAATCCCTAGTGCCTCTCATTTTTGTACACGATAACTCTAAATTTGATTTGGGATACACAATATTCATAGGACATGATAAAGCACTCTTACTTACATGTGATATTAAAGACCTAAGACAAGATGAATTGTTGAATGACATCAGAGACGTCTTACATGAAGAAACAAAAGTCATGGAAGCACACAGAAGAAAGAGACCAAGTGAGATATAAGAAGAATTTTTGAAACTTACTCCTAAACATCAAACTCCCTGTCATTGACTCGATTCTGACTGATAGCAACTCTATGTGGCAAGCTCAAAGAGCCCCCTCTGAGTCTCTGAGACCGACAATCTGTGGGGGAGTAGAAGGCTTCTTCTTTGTCCCACAGAGCAACTGGCGGGTTGAGACTGCTGAGTTGCTGACATTGAATTTAGTAGCCTGATGTATAGCCCATGAGCTCTACCATGAGAGCTCTGCCCTGAACATAGAGAAGCTAAAAAGACAGAAATGAACCCAAAGTGCTGAGCAGATTTCAAAACATGACTGGAGTTTAGAAAACTAAAGAAGAGTGCACTCAGCATTTCTTGAGCTGAAAAAAAAAACTAAAGAAAAAATTAAAGCTTCAGGTTGAAATATTAAGGGTTTTATGAGTAGAATATTGAACAATAAAGGAAGCATCAAAAGATGGAAGGGCGCTCGCTTCGGCAGCATATACATGTAATAAAAAAATTGGAATGAAAAGATGGAAGGAATATACAAAGCTCTAGGAATTGGTCATAGTCCAACCATTTCTGGAGGCAGCATATGAACAAGAGGAGACGGCACTCAAGGAAGAAATCCAAGATGCAATAAAGACAGTATCGAAATACAAGGTTCCTGGAACTGAGGGAATATCAATTGAAATGCTTTAAGAGATAGATGCAGTGCTGAAGAAGCTGGCTCATATATGGCAAGAAATATCATCACCTGGCCAATACACTGGACGAGATTCATATCTGTGCCCATTCCAAAGAAAAGTGACTGAGACAGAATGTAGAATTTATTAAACAATATCATTTATATCACATATAAGTAAGATTTTACTGAAGATAATTAAAAGATCATTGCAGCCATACATCAACAAGGAACTGCTACAAATTCAAGTGGATTCAGAAAAGGATGTAACACAAGGGACATCATTGTTGACATCAGATGGATCTTGGCTGAAAGCAAAGAATACTGGAAAGATGTTTGCCTGTGTTTCACTGATTATGCAAAGGATTTTAAATGTATAGATAATAGCAAACTAAAGATAATATTGTCAAGAACAGAATTCCAGATACTCTATTGTGTTCATGTGAAACCTGTTCACAGACTAGGAAGCAGTCTTCAGAACAGAACAAGATGATACTGTCAATGTTATTGTTGTTTGGTGTCACCAAGTTGGCCCCAACCCATGAGCATTCTGGTCTTACTTCCTCCGACACAGATCAGTTTGTCCTTTTAGCAATGCTTGGTACTTATTTTTCTCTTTCTTTCTTTTTTAAAACACTCTTCTTGGGGCTCTCACATCTCTTGTCTCAACCCATACATTCATCTAGTGTGTCAAGCACATTTGCATATATGCCACCAACATCACTTTCAAATAATTCTCTTCCCACTTGAGGCCCTGATATCAGCTTTCCATTTCTCCCCCTCCCCCGCACCCTCCCCTCATGAAGCTTGACAAGTTATAGATTATTTTTACCATATCGAGTATCGTCCTCCATCACCCGTCACCCACTTTTCCATTATTTGTCTCCCTGGGAGGAAGTTCTAGTTGATCCTTGTGATCAATTCCCTCTTCCCTCCCCTAATCCTCCTGGTAGCTCTATTCTCCTTTTTGGTCCTGAGGGGCCCTGATTCCCCATGTAACTGTGTGCATACTCTGGTCTAATTGAATTTGTAAGGTAGAACTGAGTTCATGATTGTGGGGTGAAGGAAGTACCTAAGCCCTAGAGGAAAGTTGTGTGTTTCATCTGTGCTATACTGCATCCTGACTGGCTCATCTATTCCCTGTGTCCCCACTGTGAGGGGACACACTGTCCAATTGTCTACAGAGGGGACTTGGGTCTACATTCCATGCCTTCTCCTCCCTCCCCCCTACACATACACTCCATTAACCTTGAGTATGGTTTTATTCTGAGTTTCGGAGGATACCTGATCCCATCAACACCTCATGATAACACAGGCTGGTGTGACTCCTCCATGTGGGTTTGGTTGTTTCTGAGCTAGAGGGCAGCTTGTTTATCTCTAAGCTTTTAAGATCTTAGATGCTATCAATGGCAATGTAGCATGGAGAAATTACCAAATCCAAACGAAGGCTGAACATGATGGTGGGAAACGAGGAAAGTAAAAAGAAAATAGAGGAAGGAACCAGGGAGCAAAGGACATTTATAGAAGTCTAAATACAGGCATGTACATATATAAACATATATAATGGGAGGGAAAATAGAACTTTGTACTCATATCTATATGCTAAGAATTAAAGTTGCAGATGGACATTGGGCATCGACTCAAGCCTTCCCTTAACACTTTGTTCGAAAAATCCAGCATTCTGTGATGCTCACTATCCTGACATGATTGCTTAAGACAAAATGGGTGCATAAGCAAATGTGATGAAAAAAGCTGATGGGACCTGGATATCAAAAGATAGTGTGCCTGGGGTGCTTTCATTATTTTTCTCCAGTATCACAATTCAAATGCATTAATTTGTATATTCTTCTATGGTCTCCCCTATTCAATGTCCAATTTACACACATATATGATGTAGTAGAGAATAACAGGGCTTGAGTTTTCAAAGTATCATTCTTGATCTTCAAGACTCTAAAGAGGTATTGTGCAACAGATTTACGTAAGGAAATATGTGTTTTAATCTCTTGATTGCTGCTATCATGATTAATGGTTGTGGATTTAGTGGTGGTAAAAGGAGACTATTTGATTTGAAATCAGGAAAAGATGTGTGTCAGGGTTGTAACTTTTCACCCTACTTATTCAATCTATATTTTGATTGAATCTACATTTTGATTAAATAATCAGAGAAGATGAGTAATCTGATGAAGAACACTATCAGGGAAAGCTTATTAGCAATTTACAGTATCTATCTTTGCTGAAAGTGAAGAGGACTTGGATCATTCACTGAGGAAGATGAAAGCCTAAAGCTATCCATATGGATTATATCTAAGAGCTCTTTTAACTGGACCAGTAAGCAGCATCAAGATAAAGAGATTAAGATTAAAGTTGTAAAGGATTTCATTTTACTTGGATCACAATCAACACCCATGTAAGCAATAGTCAGAACATCAAAGAGCACAAATATGTTTGGTAGATTTACTACTAAGGACCTCTTTTAAATGTTAAAGAGCAAAGATGTCACTTTTAAGGTTAAGGTGGTTCTGATGTAAGCCAGGGTATTTTCAGTTGCCTCATATGCATGTGAAAATTGGAGAATGAATAAGCAAGCTTGAAGAAGAATTGATGCTTTTGAATTATGGAGTTGACAAAGAGTATTAATGTATCACTCAGCACCAGAAGAATGAACAAGTTTGTATTGTCGTTGTTAGGTTCCATCAAGTCAGCTCCCACCCAGAGTGACCATATACACAGCAGAACAAAACACAGCCTGAGCCTGCACCATCCTCACAATTGTTTCCATGCCTGAGTGCATTGTTGCTGCCACTGGGTCAATCTGTCTTATTGATAGCCTTCCTTTTTTTTTTTAACTGCTCCCCCACGCTACCAAAGAAGATATCCTACTCCAGAGACTGGTCTCTCCCTGACAGTATGTCCAAGTTATGTAAGACAAAGCCTTTCCATCCTTGCCTATAAGGAGCATTCTGACCTCACTTCTAATAGAGACACTTTTGTCCTTTTAGCAGCCCATGGTACTTTAAATATTTTGTATAGAAGAAGGATATCCAGGTGACCTCTTAAAAGTGATGCTAATCAGACTTTCCCTCACATATTTGGACATGTTATCAACAGGGGATGGTCCCTATCAAAGGATATTTTGCTTGGCAAAGTGGAAAATTAGGAAGATTATCAATGAGACATATTGACACCATGGCTGCAGTGAGCTCAAACATAAGAAAAATCTTGAGAATTGGACTAGGTAGTGCTTCATCCTGCTGACATAAGTTCACTACAAATCAAAAAAGGCAGGACAGCACTTCACCCCACCACTATCATCAAATGTCTTTATGACATTTGGGTGCCATAATTGAATGGTGCTTGGTGATCATAAAGTCCTTGGTGATGAAGCTCTCAGGGCTCCAACATTGCTTCAGTTTAGAAACCAACCATCTTGAATCTTACTCTTACTTGCTTTGCTTTAATTTCCAAATCAATAAAAAGATAAGCGTTACATGACCACAGAAATAAGGTCTCTTGCATTGCATGCCTTCAAACACAGATACTAGAATATTTATATCCCTATTCATTAATCTGTGGTATGGCACATAGCTTAATACATATTTATTGAATTGACATCGAGAAGAAAATCCAAGAAATATACCTGTCCCAATTTTATCCATAACAATCTGGTCTAGATAAATTTCTGAGCTTCTGTTATGTTATCTGTAAAAAACAACCCCCAATTTTTCTTTCTTCCTTTCATTTCTTAAATGGTGGTCTGGGTGCAATGGAGAATAACAGGACTTGAAAGTTTACAGAAAAAATTAGTTTTAAAGCCAAACAACCTCC
Organism: Nesogale talazaci; assembly: GCA_004026705.1. Lineage (NCBI taxonomy): Eukaryota > Metazoa > Chordata > Mammalia > Afrosoricida > Tenrecidae > Nesogale > Nesogale talazaci. Next base: position 6,165 of record PVJH01045657.1, read on the forward strand.
CCTCCCTATGTTAAAACACGTTTTCCACCATTTTCAAGGATTTCCCATTTTTATCTGTCTTTTCCTGTTCCTTCTTATTTTCTGAGCCTTTTGGGGAGATAGGAGCGGGGGATGAGGAGGGTAAATGCTGTCCTTTTGGTCTCATCTGGTTGATTATTATGAAAACTATGTTCCTTATATGTGTTGTTGATTTTGCATGCTTGTCTGTTATTTGGCTGCCAGGTGATCCCTGGAGGTGGGTCCACTTCCCATTTGAAGGATTTCTATGCACCATAATCTCAGGATTCTACCATTCAATCAGGTCAGTAAGTCTGATTTTTGTATGTGTGAATTTGAAATTTGTTCTACATCTTTCTCTCTTCCTATCCAGGATCTTCTGTGATCACAATAACAACAGCTGGTAGCTGGGCACCATCTAGACCTTCTGATCTCAGGATCATGGAGGCCATGGTTCACATAATACATTAGTCCTTTGAACTGGTGGTTTCCTTGCATTTGTCACTTTTTTCACTCTTCTCTCCTATCTCTGGGAAAAGACCAACAGTGATATCTCAGATGATCACATTCATGCTTCTAAGATACCAGTTGCTACTCATCATGGTAGGGTGCAGAATATTGCCTTTGTGAACCATGTTGTGCCATTTAACTTATCCGTTCTCTGACACTGTGATTATAAACCTCTAAGCCTAATGATTCATTTCCTCAGAATGTTTGCTTATGGTTAAAAGTTTTCATAACTTTGTCCCACTTCCTCTACAATATGCATGAATATAATCATAGCATTCACAAATAGAGATGTAGAAACATCCTCTGCAAATCTTTATATGGTTGCAAGTCCCATTCTCCCACCCATAGTAGTTCAGCTTGTATGTCTGCCTGTGAAGTCTCTGTTTACCTTGAGAAAACAAGAGTCAAAGGAAACTGGACTTTAAGAAATATTTGTTTTAGATTTCACAGGCAAAGTTCTATTCTATAAATAATACTCTTTATGAGTTGATGGTCTTGGTGCAAATAAGCAAAGCAAATTGAGTTTGGATTAATATTTTGACTTAGCGAGTAAATTCTGACAAATGCCTACAAATCAATATCTTTGTTGTTGTTCTCTCACTCAGATTTCATAGTGGTCATTGTTAGTGTTGAAAATCAAGTGCCAATGTGAAAATGGGTTTGGAAATGATTTAAAAAAATTTTCGGAATTCATAAATTTTAACAGGAAGAGCCTGGAATCATGTGTTTCAGAGCATTGTAAAATCAGTTAAATTAGGTGCTCGATGTGAGTAGCAAGACTTAAAACTGGCTCATTCTTGTTTCATCAGCTGCAGAGAATTTTCATGTATGCATAAGAGCCATCTGGGGATCATGGTGAAGTGTGTATCCTGCCTCAGTAGATCTGGGGCATAAATGCAGTATATCTGGGGATCAAAGGTGCCAATGAGCAGATAAAGTGTACATTCTGAGGCAGGATTACAGGAAGAATTTTTCACAAAGAATAGAGAAAAAGAACAATAAAAGTCCATATAGTCTTTGCTGGGTTCTGGGTTGGCCAAATAATTGATTGCGTGTTATCAACCAAAGCAATCTTGCTAGAAAAAATTCTTCTGAGTTTATAAATGAGTAATCCTGGTGACTCTTCTTTGGCTTCTTCAGTGGTTCTCAAGCCTGGTATTTTAATCACCGGGAGGGGTTCTTAAATCACTTGTGTACTTGTGTACTACTACCAAAGTTTTTAAGTAGGTCTGCCATGGGTCCTGAGTATTTGCAATTCCAGCTCCTTCACAAGCTAGGTTAATGGAGTAGTTCCAGAGGCCATATCTTGAGAATATCATGCTACCTGAGTTCTTGTCAAGTGCAGCAAGGCTGGAAAAATAAATCATCCATGAACTTCTGCTCTTTTATAAGACTGCTTTAAGAAAAATGAAACTTAAATAAGCATTCATTGGCACAAACCACAGGTAACCATTTATGAATCAGAGTATCTTTATAGAACTATAATGAACACTAGGAAAAGAAAGCCAGAAAATATTTTTGTCTCTGTTGAACATGCAGTTCCTTTTTCATCAAAGTGCAGAGTACATTGTTGTGGTCTATTACAAACTCCTTCTTCAGTTATCTGTAAACATGTAAAATGAGTTTTAAAAATAAGACTGCTGGCTGAGCCCCGGTGGCGTAGTGGTTGTGCGCAGGACTGCGGCCCACTGGGATGGAGGTTCAATTCCAGCTCCACAGGAGCAAAGGCTGGGCCTCCTACTCCCACCATCAGAGGGCAGTGATGCCTAAAAAACTAAAAAAAAAAAAAAAAAAGACTGCTTCCATTTTCTCTAAGGTTATCAGGCTTACTTCCACATTTAATTTCTTAACAAGGGTATCCCTCGCTCCCCTTCTAATCTAATTAGATCCTGGGCAAAAATCTTCCATCAAGCTATTTTTAAATCATTTTATTTCTTATAGGACAATATAATCAATTCAAATGCTTTACCTAGAAGTCCAGTTTGTTTGATTCCATTGAGTTCACCATTAATTGAAGGACTATGTGTGTCAAGGAAATGGCATGGCCACCATAGATATAAATCTCTTCTCTTTCAGAGTCTACATTTTAGAACATAGCCAAGAAACATAAATAAATATATAATTTCCTTGAAAGTAAATGCTACAATATAGATGAAATTAAAACAAGATAATAGGCTCAGAAAGGCATTATCTGGCAGGGGAACTTTCTACACACAGTTTGAGTCTTAAATGGTGTGTCACTTGAGGGAAAGCAAACTATAAGTCATGCATATATCTGAGTTTCAAGGACAGAAAGGGGAGCCTGTACAAAGGTCACAGGGCAGCCACATGCCTGGCATATTTAAAGAACAGAAGAGAAGCCAATTGCTGACAGGCAACAACTTAAAGGGATAAGAAAAAGCTGCATACGTCATTAATGATAGAAATATGGAATTTAGGAAAATTTGAAGTTGTTAAAAATGAATAGAAATCCACAAAGATCTATGTATTAGACATTTGTGAGCTGAAATGGACTGGCAAAAGATGGCCATTTTATATCAGAAAATCATATGGTTTACAACGCAGCTAGGAATGACCAATTCATCAAAAAGAAAATTTCAAAATCTATCCAGACTGACAATACTGTCTTTGATAGGATGATATCTACAACCACACAAGGAAGACCAGCTTATGTGACTATTTCTCAGATTTGCAAACCAATCACAGCCTCTTCAATCTGAAATTAATCAAATGCAATCAACATGGTCTGACACTTAGTGGTGATTGGAACACAAAAGTTGGATAATATGGCCTTGGTAATGGAAACTAAACTAGACACCACGTGATAGAATCTTCTAAGATATACAACTTACTTATTGCAAGTATCTTTTCTCAACAATGTAAACTACAAATATACACATGTACACATTGGAGGGCACACATTGATGATGTTTGTGGAAAAAGACAATACAGAAACTCAATACCATCAACTAAAACAAGGCCAGGGCTAACTGAGGAACCGATGTTTAATTGTTTCACTACAAGTTCAGCTTGAATGAAGAAAATGGAAACAAGTTCACAAGAGCTGAAATATTTAAAATATCATTAATATCAAATACAAATAAAATGTTGCTAAAATAATTTTAAAATTATTGTAGCAGTACTTGGATAAGGAACTGCCAGAAATTTAAGGGAAACCATTGCTGGTGTTAATTAGCTCTTGGCTGAAAGCAGAGAATGCCATCAAGATGTTTGCTTGTGTCTTATTGACTAGACCAAGTGGCAGTCATTCAAACAGAACAAAATGATACTGCACAGTATAATATTAATAAGGAAAGGTGTGTATCATGGTCGTATCCTTTTACCCTACTTATTCAATCTGTAATTCTGAGCAGATAATCCAAGAAACTGGACTACGTGAAGAAGAGTGTGGTATTAGGAAGGGACATAGTTGTGCTTACAGAAAGTAAAGAGGAATTGCAACGCTGATGATGAGAGTGTGAATTAAATTTCAACAACTGTGTGGCCCAGCTGCATCCCCATAATTCTTGCTAGGTTTGAGTTTACTGTGGCAGACACTGTGTCAATCAGTCTCCTTGATGATCAACGACTCACTACCACTGGGTCCGTTCTGTCTCATGGTGACTCTGCGGAGCAGGGGAGATCTGTCCGAGGGATTCAGAGACTGTAACCATTTTCCAGGAAACAAAGCTTCCTCTTCCTCCAGGAACTAATCCTTCCAAGAATATATCCAAACAATGAGTGGAGAGACAACGTCTATCCACCCTGACTTGAGGACTAGCCAGGCTGCACTTGTTCCAACACAAATTTCTTCATTCTTTTGCCAGTGCATACACCTTTCATTTATTGACTGCTGTTTTTATGGGCATTGCCTGTAGATCTAAGAAAAATAAAATCCTTAGCAAGTTCGTTTCTTCTCCATTATTATGATATGAGGGATTTTTAGAGGCTCTGTTTCTTTACATTGGAGAGTCATCCATACTGAAGGCTGTAGTCTTTGATCTTCACCAGTAAGTGCTTAAAGTTCTCTTCACTTCCAGCAAGCAAGGCTGTGCCACCTGCTTATTTTACATTGTCAGTGAGCCTGACTTAAATTCTAATGATGTGTTCTTCTTGTAGTTCAGCTTCTCAGATGATTTGTTTAACACGAGTAAGGTTGGCTACAATATACAACCTTGTCCCCCAATTTTCCAGACTTTAAACCATCCAGGGTCCCTTTGTTCTAGTCAAAGTACTGCCATTAGGTCTGTATTCATGGTGTACATGTATAAAATCCGGTTTTCTGGAGCCCCCATTCTTTGCACTACTACCCATAGATTGCACGATCTGATCCACACAATCGAATGCCAAATGTAGTTCATAAACTACAAGTAAATATCTTTCTGGTCTTCTCTGCTGTCAACCGAGATTCATATATCTGACATTAACAGTGATTACCCTTATTACATTGTTTCTGAATGTAGTTTGAATTTCTAGCAGTTTCTTGTCTATTGCTTCAGCCATTTTAAAATTACCTTCAGCAAAATTTTACTTGTATATGATACTAATCATATAGTTCAATAACTTCTGCATGGTTGGGTCACCTTTCTTTGGAATAGACACAATTATAGATTCCTTCCAAACAGTTGACCAGGTGGTGGCTGTTTTTCATACTGCTTGGTATAGATGAGTGGGTGCTTTATCAGTTTACTGAAATATTTCCTTTGTTATTTCATCAGTTCCTGGACCTTTGCTTTTCAAAATGCCTTCAGTACAGTTTGAAAATCTTACCTCAGCACCATCTGCTACCTTCTGGAATGATTGAACATTGATCAATTCTATTTTGAGATAATGACTCTGTATTTCCTCCATGTTCCTTTGATACTTCCTACATCACTTATTATTTCACCCATAGAACCTTTCAGGATTGCAACTCAAGGCTTGAATTTTTTCTTCAGCTTATTCAGGCTAATACATTCTAAATGTGTCCCCCTTTGGGGTTTTCTAACTCCAGGCTTTTGAACATTTCATTATAACCCTTTACCTATTTTCTCCGGCATTGAAAGGATGTTTAGCTCTTTTACAGCATTTCTTTAAATCTCTTTATCTTCTTTAAGATTAAGAGCAAGTTTCAGAGTCTCTTCTGATATCTATGTTGTGATTTTTCTTTCTTTCTTCTTTTTCTAATGACCTTTTCATTTTTATATGTGTATTGCTCTTGATGTCATATTGTAACTCCTTTGATCTGTCATTAATATACAAAGAGTCACATCTGTTTCTTGAGATGGTCTCTAACTTCAGGTGGGCTATCCTCTAAAAGTTTTATTTTGGCTCTTGTGGACTTTTCTTCGTTTTCTTCAGCTTCAACTTGAACTTTCATAAGAACAATGGATGATCTGTTCTATAGTACACTGCTGGCATTGTTTGGGCTGATGACAATGAGTTCCTCTGCTCTGTCATTTCGCAGATATAGTGGTCTTAATTCCTGTGTATTCCATCTGGTGAAGTCCCTGTGTCCATAGCTGCTATATATGTTGCTTACAAAAAGATATTTTCAATGGATGAGTTGACAGTCTTACAAAATTCTAGCATGTGTTATCCAGCACCATTTCTTC
>PVJH01045658.1:0-12256 GCA_004026705.1 Nesogale talazaci
ACTTTCTACTCCCATCCAGTTACAGCCCCAGAGACCCACGGGGTAGGGTGTATAGGGGGGTAGTGGCTGCTCTACGCTGTTCTGTCGGGGGGGGGGGCGCTCCATGAAATTGAGAGCTTGCTCACCCCGAAAGTGCCGATGTGGGTCTTATCTAGCCGTGCTGCCAGACCTCCCATCCAGACACCTGATCCCAGCCTCTGTGGCCACAAATCTGCCCAGGGAGGTGGGGGGTGGGGGGCGCATCAGACAGTGTGGTTCTGTCACTGGGCATCAGGTTTGTGAGGTCCGCCCCCATCAAAGCAGGGACCAGGACTTCATTCCTTCTGTGGCCAACAGACCAAGTTCATCGGCTGACGGGCACTTGGGGGGCGGGGAGGGTTTCACCTGCGTTTCCCCCAGTGTGAGGGTGGCCAAGGATGGAGCGGTGCTTCCTTCCCTTGTCCGTACCGTCCCTCTGAGTCCGAACCAACTCAATGGCCCCTAAGAACTGGGCGGCCCTGGAGTTCCAAAGTGGAGCGTGCTGTTTGGCCCAACCAGGGAATAGAAACAAGTTACCAGGCTGCCTGGTCTGAAATCCCCGAGCAAGCGCCCCTGGATGCATGCAGTTTAAGCCAACAGGAGGGCACCTCCCTTCCCCCATGGAGCAGCTTCTCTTCACCTGTACCCCCCCTCCCTGTGTGCAGGACCTGCTCACTCACCAGGCAGGTCCACACTGGCCCCGGCTCAGAGAGAGGGAGGTGTGGCTCAGAGACCCACGCCCCTGACTGGACGGAGCTGAACAGAGCTGACCCTGCAGGAGGCTCAGGCTCTTTCCCCACACCCCCCCCCGGCCCCCCTCTCATCCAGAGCTAAAACCCTGGAGTCAACAAACCATCTCCAGCTAGACTCCGCTAGCCGAGCACCTCAAAGGTGGTGCGTTTCAACCAGGAGAGCGTCTCCTTCTGTCAAGCCCTTCCGTTCCCCCTCACCCCGACACCAACTCCCATTGCGGCGAGTCCTTGATATGAGGCGGAGCACTCAGTGGGCTACGTGTGGGGCTGCAGAACTCAAAGTCCACAGTTCTAACCCACCAGCCGCTCCTTGAGAGGAAGATGAGACTGCCTGCTTCAGTGACGATGCATAGTCTTGGAACCCCATGGGGGCCAGTTTACTCTGCCTTTAGGAAGCTCTGAGTTGGAACTGACTCTTTGGGAGGAAGGGAGGGAGGAACTGAGTGACTGGAGGAGTTGGTGCACAGTGGTTAACCCCCCTCCCCCCCCCCACCCCAGCTGCTAACATAAAGGTTGGCATTAGAAAGCCACCAGGAAAAGATGTGGCAGTGGGCTTCTGTAACGTTGATGGTTTGGGAAACCTGGGGGCCGTCCCACCCCGTCTGCTCTGGCCGCCGTGGGCAGGATCGCCTGGACAACACACAGCCCCGACCCCCCGAGGGTGGCAGGATCATTGGGGGGAAGAGGAGGCACCATCCTAACAGATCCTAGGGGGTCCTTCTGAATAGCCACTTTCCACACGGAGATGGGGCCAATGGGGCTGAACCTTTGCGTCCAAGCGGCGCGTGACCTACTTGCACTACTGGCAGGCTGTCTGTCGGCTCCCCGCACAGAGTGCTGACCGTGGGGGGAGGGGCAGGGGGGATGCAGCGCGCTGAAGAACCGAAGATGTGCAGACAAAGACATTCACGGTGTGGGGAGGGGGGTTTCCCAAGGAAACGGCGCTGTGTGGGATGTGAAAGAGGGGAAGAGGATTTGGAGGGTGGAGATAAACAGCAAAATAGGCTTGAAAAAAACCAAAACACAATGCCATCTCACAAGATGAGCGAGGAACCTTAGAGGGCAGTGGAGCTGACGTCGGTGGTGGAGGGGGCAACTCGGAGAAGGCAGGTGGCAGTGGCTGCCCGATTCTCAGAATACCACCCTGCACACCCAGGTGTGGCTGAATGGCTGTCTGTCCTGCTGTGCGGGAGGGGGCTTCCGATGGCTGGCACCAGCTTCGTTCTGAACTCTCTCCCCCTGACAGATTGTGCCCAGGAGCAGAAACCATACCGTAAGCGTTAGGATAACTGCTGTGACAAGGTGCCTTCCAGTTGGTTCTGATGCCCGGTTCTGATCCTGTTACAGACCACAGAGCATAACACCTCCGGTCCAGAGCCATCCTCACCGCCACTGCCGTGGCTGCGCCTGCGGCTGCGGCTCCCAGGCCCTCCATCTCGGACAGTCCTCATCTAGGCTGACCTTCTGCCATCAAACACGGTGCCCTTTCCCAGGGGGGTCCCTCCCGCTTGTGTCAGGTGTCTCTCACGCTCTAGTACTTGCCGTATTCTTTGCCGGCGCCGTAATCCAAAGACGTCGAGGCTGTATTCCGTGTCCAACTGTCACGGGCAGAGGATGCAACTGAAGATGCCCTGGCTTGGCGTGCCTTCATCTTCAAAGTGACGCCCTTGCTCCCAACGCTTGAGAGGGGTCTTGAGCAACGGACGTGGCCCGTGCGATGCGCCGTCTGGTCTCCCGACTGCTGTCTCCATGTGCGCCCACGGCGGAGCCACGCAGAGCGGACCCTTGGCAACTCCAACCTTTTCCCTGCTCATCAGGCTGCCGCCTGCAGGGCAGGAGTCAGGAACCTGATAGTCTTTATTGAGTTGTCCGCCACTCTCAAGGCCGCAGCCCTTCCTCTTTCTCCGCCAGGGTTTTGGGTCCTGCTCACCTTCGCACGGCGGCGTCATCTGCACGTCGCAGTTGTCAGTGAGCCTTCCTCCGATCCGGACGCCACATTCTCCTTCCTGGAGCCCTGCTTCTCCGAATACTTGCCCACCACATGTGATAGGTAGGTTTATTGTACCCATATGGCCAATGAACACATGTGGGATGAACTGAAGGGCGGAGATATAAACGGCTTGGTGAGCCTCGCCTTTCTCTCGCTTGCTCTTGGATCTTCGGACCAACCGACTGTCTTGCTTGTCCTGTGCCTCGATCTGCAAGCTGCACGACCCATGGGACACCTCATCCGTGGACTGTCTCACTGTGAGGTGAGGTTCCTTCAAGTCCTGCTTCGCCACGCTCCTGGACTATAACATCTTATAACATCTCTTAATCTGCGGACTGTCGGGCCCTGTCATCTGGCTGACTGCTGGTGACCTGCCTGGCTGTTAGCTGTCTGTGGCTGGATAGCCTGAACTGCTCTACTCGCCGAGGACTACCCGGCGGCCCTCAAGACTCCAAGGACTGCCAGTCTAACACCCCGCAATAAGAGGGCAGTCTCAGTGCCATCAAGTAGGAGTAGACCTGCCCGTGTGGGTGCCGGTATGGGGAAGGCAAAGCTCAACTTCTCTCCCGCGGACCAGTTGGCGGTTCCCAAGGGCAGCGGGCTGCGTAGTGAGCAGCCCAACACACGAACCACAAAACCATTAGCTGCTGACGGCCCCTCCTACGGACGGAGAGCTGAGCCTGGCTCCACACCTAGAAGAAACTTTAAACCAAAAATAAAAGCAGTCATCAGCTGATTTCTGGGTAATGGGTTGGTTGCCTGAACAGCTATTGTTCTTGCTAATGAATGGAGCCCACCCTGCACCCCACCCGGCCTTCTCCATTGGCACTCCCATCACCTGCTCTCACAAAGTCTGACCCAGTCAGCCTTTGCAGCCGTAAGCAAAGCTTTAGAATTGGGTCGGCAGAGCCAACCAAAGGCGTGAGCCAGACGGCAGCGCAATCTGCTGTCACCGAAACCTCCTAGAAGCGGTGGCTCAGCCAGACTGGGAGGCTGAGAATTCAACCCTCATTCTGGCAGCGAAGAGATCTGTCCGGGAAGAAGCAGACAGGAGCAGAGAAGGCCGGCTGTGGTCCACCCAAAGGCAGAGAGAGCTTGACCCACCAGCTCCCTCTCTGCAGCGCTGGGCTCTCCCCGGTGTCCCAGAGGCTGTGAAGAGTCAGACCGTCCAGCCCTCTGTGGTGTGTGCAGAATGCAGCTGCCCAGGCAGCCCCTGGGGCACCCACTCTGGGTCCTAGAACCCAGTACTCCTCCAGTAAGCAGCTTGTGTTCACAGGGCCCAGTACCTAATGGTGCCATCCCAGGCATACCACGTGCCATGTCAGCCAGCCCAGCTCCCTCCGACCTCTGCCTGGTGGGGCCTGGGGCCAGCCCAGCCCAGGAGGTGACACCCAAATCCCACCCTGCAGGTGCAAGAGGAGAACCCCACCTCCGTTGTAGCCTCCTGCGGGCTCTGCCCCAAACCCAGGCCTGTGGGTTGCCCGTGGGGCTGCTAACAGCCAGGTCAACGGTTCAAAGCCACTAGCCGCTCCGAGAGAGAAAGAAAGAGGTGGCTTGGTGCTCTGGTAAAGAGTGACAGCCACAGAAAGTCTCGGGCCCCTCTCGGTGGTGGGGGACAGTGAGTCAGAATCATCTCCCTGACACAATCAACCAACTCCCTGGCATCCAGCCCTTTGGGGGGGTGCCCTCCTTGCTAACACTAGACACGGGCATGGGAGCCTTGAGCGCCGTCACCCTGTTCTGGGTTTCTGAGATGGACCCTTTGTGAGAGTAGAGAGGGTCCTGTCTTTTGCCCTGGGGGTGACTGGTGGTTTTGAACTGCCGACCTGCTATGAGCAGCCCAACGGACAGATCAATCTGCCCCACGCAGACAGCGATCTCACACACAGGCGCCCCTCACCTCTGGGCTCGGCAGGAGACTCTGCTGTCAGCCAGGGGACACACAGTGGCAGACAGGCTGTGCAGGGGAGGACAGACGGGGCTGCGGCTGGGACTTTGTGTGTGTGTGTGTGTGTGTGTGTGTGTGTGTGATCACTGCCCTGGTGGGAGTAGGAAGCCCAGCCTTGCTCCTGGAGAGCCCCTGCTGGATTTGAACCTGTGAACCGCAGTCTCGCACACAACCACTACACCACCAGGGCTCGGCAAACCCCTGGAACTTTTAAGGCTAACAAGCCCGTGTTCACTTCAAGGGACATTCTGGACTTACAGGCCCTAGGGAGAAGCCGAGACTGAGCTCGCCACCCACCCAGGCTTCCTCGGGAGCAAGCGCCACACTAATAAGCCAACTCCTTCTCTCTGGGGCGACGGGGATCTTGTGGAAAGTTCTCACACACACCCCGGCCTCCTCCCTCCCAGGGGCTGGCCTAGCCACCCTCCCCTTCACAGAATGGCAGCTTCAGGCCTCCCCACCCTCACCCCCCAAATTCCCCCACCCACTCCACTCTGGTGTCCGCCCATCCTTCCACCAGAAGGCTCTAGGGAAGGCCGCCGTGACCTGCCTGTCACCGGGTCCACCAGGAATATTAGCAGCCACCCTCGTGAAGGGCCCTCTCCCTTCTCTACCTCCTGCCGCTTCTCAGCGTCCCCAGGACTGCGTGCCCCATTCCAGCAGCTTCCCGAGATGCAGCTCCCGTGGACGGCGCCGAGGAGATGCCCAGAGCCAGGCTCAGCCCTCAGCCCTCCACGTGCCATCCTCAATTCCAACAACCCATCGTCCTCCTCCAGCCAGGTCCTCTCTCAGCTCTCGCTCTCTCCCCCGCCCGTTAGAGCAACAAGTCAGAATCCAGGGAGACACCTCCTCCCCCCAGGCACTGCGATCTAAGCACGATCAAGCATGCCATCTCCTTCGTGTTTATCATCCTTGATGCCCGCGCCTGGCCCCTACCAAACCCCGATGTGCTCGGCAGCCCCTGGTGCTCTCCCTCCACTCCTGCCCCCACCCCCCCACCACCACCCTGAAGCTGAGGGTCCCTCAAAAGCACACTTCTCAGGGGGGCCCGGTGACTCTTTGGTTCCACAGCAAAAAGGCCCAGGTCATCATCTGGACTTCACTTTGCCTTTCAAGCTGCCACAATGGCCACACCTTGGCCATGAGAGTCCCAAGTGTGCTGCTGAACATGCCCTGGACCCTCCCGTCCTCACAACTCAGGTGCGGGTCTAGAGGTGACGTCTTGGGACAACCTTTTCCCAAGTCCACTCCGAGGGCAGCTGAGACTTTCCTTCCACCACATAGGGGTCAGGAGCCCTCTAGGACCCGGCCCAGGGTGGTGGCCCTCAGGAGTCCAGCAAGGAAAGCCAGGGCGGGCCCCTTCCTGGACCCGCTCGCTCCACCGCTCCTGAGTTGAGTCCTTCCCTGGCTCCCTCGCCTGGGGACAGACCCCAATCCATCTGCTCCAGTGGAAATTACATCATCTGTTGTCAGTTTGAGGCTTATGAATGAAGCGGTGGAGCTTGGCCTGTCAATCGGATCGCAGCTTGATGACCTCATTAGGAGGCGTGAAGGAGATGCATAGCTTGTTGGACTCTACTGAGGAGACACATGGGAGGGGGCTAAGCTGATGGCAGTGAGACCTCTGAAGCTGGAAGAGCACGTGGAGACTCAGGCCAGCGCTGAGATGCTTCCACCGCCACTGGATCCACAGGACTTCTCACCCACTGGCCTGTGATCTTCCTGCATTCGGCATCATTCCATGTGTTCCGAGAGTCTGAAGAGGACTTTATGTATTGGCATCGGACATATGGGCTAATATCGGACATATGGACTTGATCTGGACAGGGCTGGGACGTTTCCTCAATAGCCAATTTCTCTTGTATATAGAGCTCTTTCTGATCTACCTATGAGTCTTCCTGGATTCATTTCTCTGGTCTACCCGGACTAACACACCTCCCCTCACTTTACTGAGGCAGACGCCAGTCAAGTTCTCGCCCATATCTTTTAAAGCAAGGTGTCCCTTGCACCTGCTTCTCCGAGGACTTGGGTAGACCCAGCCCTGGGCACAGGACCCAGCCTCCTCGACCCGCCAGCTTATTCCCACGTGCAGCCGTGACCCAGCCAACTGCCTGTGGGGAGATGGATGAATCAACCTCCGTGACTTGGAAGAAGGCGGGGTGTGGACACCGAGCGCGCTCGCTTTACAGCCTCCGGCGAACGAGTGCACCTGCCAGAAACACAGAGGACCACTGCCAAGCAGCCAACGCTCGGAGGGTCTGTAGTCCCCAAGAAGTGACCCAAGTCCCAAAGGAACCCAATGCAGGTGTCACAGGGAGAGGCAGGCGATGCAGGAACTCCTGTGAAGGGGAGGCAGGGGGTGAGAGCGGGGGTGGGGTGGGGGTTCTCCTTTGTCCTTCAGGAGGGGAGGGACAGAGCCCTTGCACAGGCGCCGCAATGCTGGGAGGAGGGGCAGACTCGCTGTGGGGGGAGAAGAGCTCTGGGCTCCGGGGAGAAACGCTTTGGACAGAAAAAGACATTTCAGAAAACGCGGTGTAGAAAACTGCTCAGCGCCCACGCAGCTTCCCACGAAGTAGCTGAATGTGAGAACTTTTTGGCTGCCTTCTGACGAGGGAGGAAAAAAGAAAAACCCACAGTGTGTTAAAAGAAAGCTATCTTTTTAAAAAGAAAGAAAGAAAAACGGGAATATTATTCTGACAGAACATTGCCTGCCAACCCAGACAGTTGCAAGCGATGAAGTAAAAATTCCCCTGAGCCAACTTCCTGCGCCCCAGCGAGAAACCCCCAAGACAAAACGGCCCCCCAAAGGTTGTTCAAGGCCAGGCGCAGTCCCGTCACTCTCTCGGGAAGCCACCGCCCTTTGGGGGAGCAGTCTGTCGCGACAGTGACCAAACCAGCAGGGCCCCCGCTTCCCGAACGGAAGCAGACTGTCCAAAGCAGCAAGATCATACCACTGACAGTGAGGAAGAGAGGCCTGGGAAACTGAGTCCTCCCGTGGAAAGACATCAACTGTGGAGACGAGCGCAAAAGCTGTGCACCCAGCAGGAGAGCACAGAACCCTTCGATGACGTGCCATGAAGCTACAGGCCAGAACGCAATGCCTGGCATTGTGAAAGGTCCAGCGACGTGCCGAGTCTGGCTCCCCTGACCTCCCAGCACCACAGTCCTCCAGCAATGGCTCCCCATGGAGCACTGTGCCCCAGAGGGTTTGAGCTTGCCAGCCTCTCCTCAGAGGCACCTCCAGGTGGACAAGGATTGCCGACTTTAGCGGTCTTCACTATGCAGGACTCCCGGGTCTTTGGCGTCGACATGGATGTGAGTATCTGGTCTACGGCAGGCACTGTCCTGGGCAAACTAAACATGTCTACAGAGAGAGATGACACGCCTTCATTGCTTTACTTCCTCCTTGCCCTGCAAGATGCTATTTTTGAATCTCTTTTCAGAGTCTCTGGCAGTGCAGGGGGCTCCCCTCCTTTCAACAGTTAGGCACCTCCAGCCCCCCCACCACCCCACCCCACATGCACACACTCAAAAGGCACTACATCAGAAGTTCCTCATTTCCTCATCTTTTCCCCACCTTTATGCTCAGTGAGGGGCCCTAATATTATAATACATTACACAGTGAGCTGCTAAGCTCAAGACCAGCAGTTCAAAACCACCAGCTGCTCCATGGGATAAAGAGAAGACTTTCTACTCCTGTAAAAAATAGTCCTGGAAACCTGCAGGGCAGTTTTACTCTATCCTGTAAGGTCACCGAGTCACAAAGAACCCTATGACAGTGGTTTTTGCTTCTTTGTGGTGGTTGGTTGAGAGGTTGGCTGTTGATGGTGGTTGGCTCAATGATTGGTTGTTAGTTGTTTGGTGATGGTGGTTGGTTGAGTGGTTGGTTGAATGGTTGGTGGCTGGCTGGTTAGTAGTTGTAGTTGGTTGAGGGGTTGGTGGTTGGTTGTTGTTGGTGGTTGGTTAAGTGGTTGGTGGTTGGTTGTATGGTGTTGGTTGGTTGGTTGGTTGTTGATGGTGGTTGGTTGAATGGTTGTTAGCTGGTTGGTTGAGTGGTTGGTTGAATGGTTGGTGGCTGGTTGGTTGGTAGTTGTAGTTGGTGGTTGGTTGAGTAGTTGGTGGTTGGTTGTTGATGGTGGTTGGTTAAGTGGTTGGTGGTTGGTTGAATAGTTGTTGGTTGGTTGGTTGGTTGTTGGGGGTTGGTTGGTTGTGGTTGGTGGTTGGTAGTTGGTTAGTTGGTTTGTGGTGGTTGGTAGCTAGTTGAATGGTTGGTGGTGGGTTGGTTGGTTGATGCTTGGTTGGTGGTGAGTTGTTTAGTGATTGGGTGGGTGGATGGTTGGTCAGTTATTGTTTGACTGATTGTTGGTTGACTGTTAATTGTTTGGTAGGTGGCTGAATGGTGGCTGTTGGGTGGGTGGGTAGGTGGTTGTATGCACGGCGGTGCTCTTCTTCAGATTTATTCCCAGATCTACTGCTTTGAGATATGACAGCAACTCTGCTCTCATTTCTTTGGGCCTGACTAAACCCTCTCCTCCCTGGGGGAACAATAAACACATCTTTTTAGCTGCATCATCATCTTCCCTTGGATTTTGACGGCACTGCCCACGGCAATCTCAGACCAACGACTCAGAAAAACATACGGCATTACCCATTCACCAACTGTGTCAGGCCAGGTTGTCTACAGAAACAAATCCAGTGACACTCACACATGGGGTAAGAGATAACTTTATATCAAGAGGTAATTAGATCTCAAGGAAACATTCTGGTCCGGTTCAAGTCAAGTCCATAAGCCCAATACTAGTTCAGGTCAAGTCCATAAGTCCAATACATGCAAGGATGCAGAATGCAGGAGGAGCACAGGGTGGTGAGGGCAGGGTTCCATGGGGCCAAAGTGGGGGCCACATCGATCATCGGGCTCACATGGGTCTCAGCTTGGCAAAGGCTGAGAGAGAGCAGGACGTCCCCAGGACCTCCTTATGAGAAGGCCACACCCACAAGAAGCACCACCAGGCTGCAACCTGATGAACAGGCTAAACTCCACCCCGACACTTCCGTATCTTCAGGTTGACCTGAAATTATGTCACTACGTGACACAAAGACACAGTGTTCAGAACATGGTACAGCCTGTGTCCCCTCTCCCATCCCACACCCACTCACCAACATCTCCAGTTGCACAAACATCCCACGACTGCTCTAAACCTGTGGGCCACAAGTCAAAAAACTTCTTTCTTTCTCCTGTGAAATAATTATAGACGCAAGAAGTTGCAAAAATAGCACCGAGAATGCTCAACCTTTCAATTATGCTCTTCCTTCTTTTTCTTAGTTTCCTTCGCCGAACCCCCTCGTCACAGACGGTGTTTGCAAGGGAAGGGCACTGCCGTCACTTCCCGCCACAGGGACACCTGACACCTCGGGTGGGCCTGGGGCCGTGAATTTGACTGCAGGCTTTCACACACACTCATTTGCTCACGCGCACACGCTCGGTGTGCATCCTCCTGTTCACACGTGTGCGCATGCGTACGCTGTTTCTCTCCACAGTTGTACTGGTTAGCATGTACTTCACGCATCATATAGCTCAACAGTTCAGTTCTACGAAGAAGAGTTGTCCAATCCTCACCACGATGAATTTCAGGGCATTTTCTTCTTTCTGATGCACACTGTCGTTAGCTCCCACTTCCCCCAAACTTCTCTGCCATGTCCCTAAGAAGCCGTTTCTCCCGTTATTGTCTCTAGAGATATATCTAGCCTGGACTTCTTAAACAAACAAACAAACAAAAAGAAACAAACAACAACAAAGCAAATGAGAGAAAAGCCTCCATCAAAAAGAAAGTGGAAAATATTAGAAACAAGAACCCCTTTTCAGTGGGTCAGGGGCCGGATCAAATGGCTCGGTGGTCACTGGGAGTCCACCTTCCGAGGCCCCTGAGTGGTGCAAATGGCAGCCGGCATGTTCTACCAAGTACAGGCCGCTGGTTCAACCCACTTCGTGGTCCAGGGAAAAATGCTCTGACCACTGTTGGGAAAGCGCCACCAGGCCTGCGGGCGGCCCTCCCAGGGGTTGGGATAGGTAGGGTTTGTTTGTTTCTACTGCTGTGGAGTCTCACAAGGAAAATGAAACCTCTGCTGTTAGACACCGTCGACTAGATTTCTGTGCAGTGACCTCAGAGCGTCACGTGGGGTGCTCTGGCTGGCATCTTGACCGAAGCACCTGGTCAGGCCTTTCTCCCTCAGAGTCGCGGGGTGGTGACCTGCCCACCGCTGCCTTGAGGTGACCCCAGGTGCGAATTAATTGTTTTAAAAGCAGATCACCAGGCCTTTCTTCCAAGTGCCCCAGCTGGGTGTGAACCCCCAACCTTGTGGTTAACGGCGCAGCATCAGCTTGGGAGTCTCAGAAGCCATCCTCGTGGGGAAGACGCAGAGCTGTCCATCAAGACACAGTGTGCCCGTGGCTGCCCCTCCCTAGCCCCCACCCTCCCTCCTCCACTCCTGCCCTGACTACCACCTGCTCAGGGTTCGTGTTCGTTCTCTCTCTCTCTCTCTCTCTCTCTCTCTCTCTCTCTCTCTCTCTCTCTCTCTCCAGGAGGCTATCATTTTGAGAATGTTACACAAATGGTATCAGGCCATATATCACATTTGGAGATTCCCCCCCTCCCCAACTCTTGAAAAGCTTTGAATAATTGACATTCCCCAGCATCCTCACTGTCTCGCTTCAGCCCCCACCAGGCCCACTTCCGACTCAGAAGGCCTGGGGTGGGGGGGAGGAGGGGGAGTGGGGACTCAAAAGACAGAAGTTTGACAAAGGACAAAGGACCGTGTCCTCTGAGGCTGTGGTGACATCACATCTGTCACCTCTGCTGTCTGCCAGACTCCAAGGCCTTGGGGGAGAGGGAGGGGGAAGCATGGTTCCCCAACACAACAGATTCCGGAAACACTGCCCTTGCCTTCTGGCTCGGCATGCCCCTTCCAGGGTGCCAATGGTCCTGTCTAGGGTGAGGTTTTCCCAAGTGGCATCTGGCTCCGAGGCTTGTGAGCCTTGTATCTGTCTATCCTGTTTTTCCTTCCAGGAAGCCTTTACCACCAACACACACTGTGGTGGAGCCCACCCTGCCCGGTGGCAGAGCCCCCTCCCCTGCCTCCTCTGGCTCCCACTGACGGCCGCATGGCTGGACGTGGGACATGCAGGGTCGCCAACACACTCTGTGTCCTGGTCACACACAGAGGCCCAGTCCACGGCAGTCTGGGGTCAGGGGCAAGCTTCCCTCCGGCCCAGTGAACGTCCCCCGGAGGCATGGGACACCCCTCTTGCCCCAGGACCGACAGCATGTCCCCGCAGGAAGTGGGGAACCATTGGCACATTGGCAGAAACGTACCTTCCCAGGGCACCAGCGGCGAAGATGACGAGAGAGAGAGAGAGAGAGAGAGAGAGAAAGGGCAAGTCCTCTTTCACAGGGAACAGGTCACTCCCAGCTGAGGTCCCTCTCTCAACCTCTGCAACGCAGTGGCCGGCCTCACTGAAACCCGACATGTGGGGCCAGACAGGCCCGCCCA
>PVJH01045659.1:0-12261 GCA_004026705.1 Nesogale talazaci
CTTTGCTCCGTGGAGCTGGAATTGAACCTCCATCCCAGTGGGCCGCAGTCCTGCGCACAACCACTACGCCACCGGGGCTCAGCCAGGCAACATTAAGAAGATTATTTAACGTGCACAAATACCTCCCTGTTAAGCAGGTGACTGGCGTGACCATGCGGAAGAAAATCACTCTTTCCATTGTGATTGCCCAAACCTATCTTCCCACTAACTCAGAGAGCTGATATTCAACAAAGATCAAGTTATAACTTCTTTATCTAAACACTGCTTATCTCCTAGGGCATTAGAATGGATAGCACTGTTACTTATTCCTATTTCTGCATTCATATTTTGCTTTCGTATGTCAATAAAATTTACCAACATAAGGCAAAGGCAACTATCTCGATTTAACACAGACTGCAGATGTGTAGAGTCCAGAGAATAGGTGATTTGGGGGGGGGGGGCATCCCTGCTCTCCGGCGGTGGGAGTAGGAGGCCCAGCCCCACTGCTGGAATTGAACCTCCGTCCCAGTGGGCCGCAGTCCCACGCACAACCACTACGCCACCAGGGCTCTGCCCAAGAATAGGTGATTTTAATGGCCAACCAAGACTGTAGCACCTGCGACTTTGAAAATATTAGCCAATCGGGAATGTGCCAGCTGTGGTTACCTCTTGCTTGATGTTTTTACCTTTTCTAACATCTATAAGCCTATATAGTTCCTTGAAGCACTATGTCAGAGGCTTCTTAATTATGTGTTTCCCTGCTATTCAAAATGTTCAATTTGCTGTAACAAACACATTGTCATTCATTTTAAAAAAGCATTAAGTGGGGGAAATGGTATTATTTTTTGATGTATGTTTGTTTAGAAATGCAACTTAAATCATAAATTCAGGGTGGCTTTATTTTACTTTTGCCTTTTTAATTTTTTCCCCCTTATGAGCATCACCATTTTACACATACATACCTGATTTTAGTGACACGTTCAGGCTGTAAGCTTGAATTGGGGGGGGGGGGTTCCCCTCACAGGGACAAATAAATTTACATTTCATGGATTTCACATAGCCGTAAAAGAGAAAGCTCTGCAAATTTTGTGTAAGTTTTCTACCTGGGAGATCCCAGTCCCAGAGCGTTTGGGGGGACCGACGCTATCAGAGGAAAAGTGCTCCTTCCAGAACAAAGGCGGGTCTTTGAATGCTGCAGTCAAGAAGGTGTACCCCAGCTTGCCAGCCAGTGGCTTGACCAGGTGCCGCCCAACGGCAGGCACATCGAGCCGTTGTGGATGAGGCGCTCGGTCAGCAGCAAGGTCAGGTACTGGCCGCCGCTAGTGCTGCAGAAACGACATCCCCCTTTGTGACGAGGTGTCAGAAGGGCGGAAACCGAGCCCAAACGTACAGAACCACAAGACCGCCAAAGAGCATCCATGCTGTCTTCAACAACTCGTTGCGAAAGAACATTCCAGAAAGCTGCTCCGGTAAAGAATTATAGCCTGGGGCTGAGCCCCGATGGCGTAGTGGTTGTGCGCGGGACTGCAGCCCACTGGGACGGAGGTTCAATTCCAGCAGTGGGGCTGGGCCTCCTACTCCCACCGCCGGAGAGCAGTGATGCCCCCCTCCCCCCCAAAAAAGAGTTACAGTCTGGGAAACCCACAGTGTGTGTGTGTGTGTGTGTGTGTGTGTAAGGGCGGCATTTATCCCCTGTCGCTCTGAGTCAGAATTGAGGCAATGGTCTGTTGCAGGAGCATTCTGGCTGTACTTTGTTTTTCCCCAAGCAGAAAACACTGGTAGCAAGACAGACCCCCCCAAAACCAACAATAGCAAAATGACCGCTTCGAGGCTCTCCCTTTCATAGCAGCAGTCTTCATCGGACGGGTCTTCCCCGATGTCTGAGATGCTTTCCAAATAGGACGCAGCCCCGGAAGAGCCCGTGATGAGACTGAAGCGGTGCATGTGTGAACTCACAGTGCCAGTCTCTTAACTCTTAACCCCAAACCTCAAACCATGTTCAACAACACGAAACCTTCCCAGGGGGCGAGAGCTGCCGGTGCCAGTTCTGACGCTGTTTTGTTTTGTTTTTTGTAAGGTGGAAAAGCGACATCGTTCTTGGGGGCCACGGAGCTGCAGCCACTGTGTGCACAAGAAAGCAAAGCTGCCCAACCCACCCCTGACCCACCATCAGGGCTACATGTAGATGAGGTGCCAACCCAGCTCATTAAAGGTCTTTCTCTGTTTTTGCCTGCTTTACCAAGTGGGGTGACCTTCCCCAGGAACTGGTGCCCCCGAGACGTCGTGCCCGGAATAAGGCAGGCCATCTCGGCACCCTCAAGTCTAAGGAGCATCCTGTCTGGCCGCACTTCCTTCAGACTACTCATTCTTCTGGCCACCCACGGTCTACTCCATGGTCTTCCCCAGCGTAACTGGGTATCATGGTGGGTGTACTTCAGAGTTACCTCTGATAATGCTGTCACGACCACTACAAACCCATGGAAGGATGCAGTCATTCTGAAGGGCAAGTGCAAGAAAGGGGGTATTTTGAATGAACATGCAGCCCACGTGTGGGTTTAGCCTGTGTGGGTTGACACTCTTGTGCTGGAAGTGTATCGTGTGTGGCATGTGGGGAACTCTGCAAGCAATGCTTCGTCTCTGCCGGTTTCCACCCAGTTGATGGGATTTGTGAACAGACCACACAGGAACATCTCTGAAAAGCCAACACGCTGGAGAGGTCACTGTGCTAAGCAAGTCGAAGAAGCAGTCGATACGCTTCTGGCGGTGGTTGAAGCGTTGGTCCGTGGTGATCCAACGTGAAAATGCTGGCAGAAGTGCAGTATCGCAGGGCTGTTTGCCTGCTCTGTGATGGCACTCTCCCGGGCTCCCTGGACTTCTGGTGTCATGTGCTTCTTTCAGAGAGATAACCTCCCCTGCAGACGAAGGACTTGACCCTCAACCAGACGGTGACAAAGCTCAAGGTACCGAGGGGTTTCCTGCACAAGTTGTGCAGTCACTTAGTGCAGCAGACATCGTTTCAAGAACGACGTCTGATAGAGGAGGGGGCACGGACCAGCGCCGCTTGACCCACTCCGCGAGAAGAAACGATGAGGGCAGGGCGGAGACTGCATCGACTGCCTTCCTTCTGAACTCCAGGTCGGGTCAAAGCCATTGAGGAAGTAGCAGCCACGTTGGAGTCAAAGGTATCCCAGAGAAACCATGTTCTATGATGAGGGAGCCCAGAGTAAAAGTGTCCAGGCCAAAAAAGCAGCTGAGACTGATGTGAAGAAGCCCAAGATTGGGCTGTGTAAGACTTTTTTGGGGGAAGGGGAGCATCACTGCCCTCTGGTGGGAATAGGAAGTCCAGCCTTGCTCCTGGAGAGCTGCTGCTGGATTTGAACCGCCAACCCAATAGGCCGCACACAACCTCTACGCCACCGGGGCTCAGCCCAAAAGGTTTTTCTTTTGAATTGTTTCTGTCCTGGCTTCTCACCTTAACGGCACGAGACTACGTAAATAAATACACTTAGTCTGTACCTAATGATGCTGTAAGTTAAAGGCAAACAATTGTGCTGTTCATGTGACTGCAGTCGCCTCTGTCTTCGGTGGCATAGAGGCATAATGATTTACAGGTAACAGAAACACACAAAAATCTGGCGAAGGACTCTACCTGCTCTGGCACGGGAGGAGGTCTATGGTGCAGGAGACAGGCAACACGAGGGGTCACCACATTGGATCACACCAACCCCAGCGGCACCACTGTCCACGTCTTTGACACCTGGAGAGCCGTGGCCCCTCAGGATCAGAGGACCACGGTGGGCCCACCTCTGGGACCTAAAAGGCCTTGCTTCCCACGCTCTTCCCAAGAATCCTGCTCCTTCTGAATGGTCCCCAGGATGGCTGCCTCTATACTGTCCGCAGCCATCGACAGGTGTGGTTCCGTTCTCGGTTTCCAGCCTGTAGAAGTCCAAGCGTGGGCTTTCCTTCCGCTCCTCCTGGGCCCTCTTCAGACCGGGCCGATGGGTTTCCGGCGTGCTGTTTTCAGAGTCATCCGTCGGTCACAGGCTTGCTGGCTAATAAAAGATGGTGTGGCCCCTTCCTAGGGGGGCATTCTGGGACACGTGTCCTTCATTTGTGTGACAGGAAGTTCCAAGGGTTTTAAGTTCTGCTCTCCGTTTGCATCGTCCCTTGGGAAGTCTTTCTCTCGCTTCTTGTGTCTTACTGTAAAGGCCAGGGAGAAACCGCACGACCCATTTTTAGATCTTCCTGCCATGTCTCCTCACTCATCCGCCTAAGACAGGGCTTCTCCGCCTTCCTCGTGCCGCTGACACCCTTTCACCCAGGTCCTCATGGGGGGTGACCCTCCCCCCCTCCCCCAACCATAGCATTATTTTTGTTGCTACTTCATGACTGTAAATCTGCTACGATGATGAATCAGGCGACCCCTGTGAAAGGGTCGTTTGACCCCTAAAGAGGTGGCCACGATCCACTGGCTGAGAACCGCTGAGCTAAGGTCATCACTGACAAGGTCTGTCTTCCGTCCAACAGTCACACAGAATTCAAGGCCTTCGTGCCCCTGCAGAGAAAGATCTGCCTTCTTCCATTATCCCGTCGCCTGTCTGCTTCCCTTCAAAGCCTCCCCAGAAGCACAACGCACGTCTACATTTCTAGTGGCCCACTGTTGCTGGAATCGTGTGGATCTCCAAGATGATCAAGAATTCTTGGGCTGAGCCCCGGCGGCGTCAGTGGTTGAGTGCAGAACTGCACCCCGCGGGCTTGGCAGTTCAAATCCAGCGGCAGCTCTCAGGAGCGGCACTGGGTAGCGCCCCCAACCACCAGAGGCAGTGATGCAGTCTCGCCAAGGAAATCTCGGGTTTGATGATGGGGCATCTTAAAACTCTTCCAGCCTCTACCCATTACCCAGTTTCTAAACCAGGTCCCCATGTTGGGCAGCTGTCAGCGAGGCATCACACCTGTCCCGAGTGTCTCCATTGTCTTGTGTCGCTTTAACAGAAATACCACAGTGAATGGCTGTGGGGGGCAGAGAGCGCGCAGGAAGAGTGCACCCGGGTGGATCCTTCAGTCTCATGCCTTCAGGAGCCTGGCAGGCTGCGTGTCTGGGGTGGAGGGAGGCCTTCACCCTTGTGAGTTGAAGGAGAGTCCCAATCACCTTCTCCAAGTTAATATTGTTTCCCACTGAATCCTTCCATAATAGTGCTGCCTTAAAGTGACCGCTTACAAGCACATGGCTGATTGCCATGGAGCCGGCAGCTTCTCGTGGAGCAGCAGGCACGTGCTATTGCTCTCTGAGGACGGCCACACCCCCTTACCTGTCCCAGGCACTGGGGTTAGGTGACTCCTCCAAGGTACTCAGGGACCTTGAGGGTTAGGGGACAAAGTGGTTAGGTAACCACTTTATGGTTACCTATAACTGGGGGCGCTTACATGCCCCATGAGTGAATATAAGCCTTGGATGGAAATACATTCTCTCTCTCTCTCTCTCTCTCTCTCTCTTTCCACTGACCCCTGAAGTCACGGGGGTCCTGAAGTCACTTGCATGCTTTATCTCGTCTGTCTCTTTAGTTTTACCCCTCAGTTATTCAACTGCCCTCCCAGACCCATTCGATTGTGGAGGCTGGCACCCCACACATGGCTTCCGGCTAAATCTTCTTTCCTCGCGGCATCTGAGTGCTGGCACTAGAAGATTTCCCTCTTTCTGTTGACTCTGCAGGAAGGTCCTTCTCTCTTCCTGGTTCCTTGAGGATGTCCGTGTGGCTTGGCATCAGTCTTTCCCACTTGCCGGCCTAAGGAGCGCCTTCGTTTCTCCTGAGAGAGTAACTCTGCACACACTCTGCACTCCCCCGGCTTGTTCAGCCTGAGAGACTCCTGCTGCTGGAACGGGGTTAGAGTCACACGCCTAGAGGCCAGGGTTTACCACACACACAAGGGACACAATTCAGTCCCTGGCAGTGTCAAAACAGAACTTGGTGCCACAGGATTCTTGGTGGCTGGTTTCTCATCAAGTAAACTGCCAGGCTTTTCTCCCAAGGTACTTCCAGGTGGGCTTGAAACCCTGCTATTGCATGTAGCTAAGTATATTTCAGTAGCCTTTGTGCTCGGTACCTCGCCGATTAGTCAGAGGCCCAAATCCATGCAGAGGTGCCTTGAGAAGACAAGTCTGGTCATCTACCACCAAACGTTCGGCCACGGGAAGCCCCGCAGAGCACAGCTCTGCCCTGACCCGGCGTCCCCAGCAGTCAGAATGGGCTGCACGGCACTTGCGTGTTTTCACTTTTATTTACAGGGATCAGGGAGCACACGCTGTGTAGTTATATCATCGTTTAAAGGACTAAGGGTAAGGGGGTGGAGTCTAGTCTGTCAATCAGGTCATCGCCAGTGAGGCCTCTGTGGGGGTGTGGCCTACTCCTGAGGATTGTGGGAACTCCTATATTCCTCTTCAGAGGTGGGAGTCTCTCTCTCTCTCTCTCTCTCTCTCTCTCCCTCTCCCTCTCCCTCTCAGTTCATTACCTAGGAGACATTGCTGCTGACAAGACAGAAGGAGCTGCACTCGTGCCCTGAGTTGGAGAAACCACATGGAGACCCCTGCCAGCCCTGAGGTGCTTATACCACCACTGGATCCACAAGACTTTCCACTGTGACCTTCCTGCATTCAGCACCATTGCATGCATTTTGTGAGTCTAATGAGGACTTTATAGATTACTGTCAGACATATAGGCTAATATCAGACTGACAGACTTGATTTGGACTGGGCTGGGATGTTTTCTTAATATATAATTCCTCGGGCTGAGCCCCGGTGGCATAGTGGTTGTGCACGGGACTGCAGCCCACTGAGACGGAGGTTCAATTCCAGCAGTGGGGCTGGGCCTCCTACTCCCACCACTGGAGAGCAGTGATGCCCCCCAAAACAAAACAAACATATATATATATATATATATATATATATATGTAATTCCTCTCTATATAGAGTGTCTAGGAATTTGTTTCTCTAGTCTACCCAGATTAACAAACACGCTTGAAAACGTTTTACCAATGGGGACATGCGATTCACAATGTTCAGACTGTGACTATAGTCTTGGGGGCCCATAAAGAGAGGCAAGCGAGACGGACACAGCAGATCTGTGTTGGACAATGGCCCGTCCCTCGACGTGCGGCTGAGTCAGAGGTAGGCAGGCCAGTCAGGAAGACGCTGTACTGGTCCCGGTGATGGACTCTGAAGCTTTAGGGGCAGAAAGTGGGAGAGAAAGTAGTAGTTAAGAGTGGGTAGAGTGCACCTGGCAGCTGAAGGTGAGGGTGAGAGTCAGGGAGCCGGGGGGATTTCCATCTGACCAGGGTCCAAACAGCTTTGCACAGTCCCTGTGATGAACCCGCTCGGTGTGAGGGCTCCATGGGAAGACACAGCGGCCCAGCGCAGAGCTATCCCAGGGAAGGGAGCGGGAGAAAAAGCCCCAGAACAAGTCAGGAAGTGGGGCCAGCTGTGGAGCCCTCTGGGCCAGGTTCAAGGCAGCCAGGGTCTGGGAGAGGGGAGCCAGGGAGGAGGCGGCGTCCTCGGGTGGGTTAGGCCCAGGCAGGTGGCAAACAGGAGCTGCCAGAAGACAGCACCTAGTTGCTGAGCCGGAAGGAGGTACCTGGAAGCTGAAGTCTCGGGGAGGGATGGGAAGGGCGGGGGCGCGCAAGACTGGCACCATGGTCTGGGGCGCACATGGCAAAGTGGGTGTGGTGTCCACTCCCAGAGTGGAGTCAGAGATGCTTAGCCCACGTGCCTGGCGCTTGCTAGATCCCCAGTGAACGCCAGCAGCCACGCCCTTCTCTGCGATCGTCAGCAACGCGGGGCCAGCTGGGTTCAACCGCCAGCACCTCTTCAGAGGGCTCGGGGAGGGAGGAAGATTCCGATCAGGAGAGACCCAGCATCTCTCCCCACTCCACGTGAGAGTGAGCAACTTCCCGGGGACAGAGTTCAACCCGCAGGGGCCAGCCGGGCAGCTCGGCATGTGCGGCCGCCCCGTCCCGAATCGAGGCGGCGTAAATTCTGAGCAATCCTATCCTTTGCCCACCCCAGCCCAGCCTCCGAAGAAGCCTGTCCCTCTCTGACTCACAGTGACCCCTAAGGATGGGAGAGGAACTAGATGCCTCCTAAGGTGGTCAATGCCTGGCTGTTTTCCAAGAGCTGTCTTCCCACGTGCCTCAGGGCTGAGTGGATTCACAGAGACTGTTCAGAGCACCCAGGGTATTGCCCCAGACCTGGGGAATCGGGACCACACCCCAAGTCCCTCAGCGGCTCCGCAGATCTCTAGCACCAGGGTCTGCACACAAGGGCAGGGGGGTGGGGCGGAGGCTGGGCTCTGGCTTCAGGGGGCCCCTAAGTGAACAGGATGTGTGTTGAGATGGACCAGTAGCAGTAGAGGTGTCAGCACCCGGGAAAAAGCCTGTTTCCGTGTCTGCTGATTCACGTTTCCACGTGCCCCTCTCTCAGCTGGGAAAGGACCTAGCCTGGGGTAGGGGAAGGGGAGCAGGGAGACTGATATCCCCTCTCCTCCCGTCCCCGTCCGCCCCCCCCCCCCGCCTTTCTCCACCCTCTCTCCAACCCCACCCCACCCCACCCCATCCTCCAGCAGGGTGGGGGACGCTAGGATTGTCTGACCTGGACCCTCTGCTCCGACTTTTAGAAGTGGATGTTTTCAAAATCTCTCCCACGACCGCAAAGGCTGCCCGGTTTAAACTTCCCAGCTGGCCGCCTCCCTGCCACAGATCCTCTCCGTAGCCCTCCGGCCCCCGCCGGGCCAGGCACTGTGCTCACGGCGTGACATCAGCCAACACCTCAAAGAAGAGCTCAGAAAGCTCTTTGGCCCGGAGGACGAAGCCTCCGCCTGAGCTTCACCTCAGCAAAGGACCTAACTCCCCGTGCCCCACACTGCCCCTCTCCACCAGCACCCAGCTCCCGCCACCCGTCGGTGGACGCCCACTCACCGGACGGCTCCCACGGGAGTGGCTCATGGTTCCAAAGAGCTGACGTTGCAGCTCCCAGCCCAGCACGTCAGCACGCTGGCAGTCGGGCTCCTCCCGCACCTGGGGACAAAGCCTCCCTGGCATCCAGCCCCCTGACGCAGGGCCACCCTCCAAGGCCAGGCAGCACGCCCCTGGGGGGTTCTGAGACCAACTGCACAGGAGTAGAAAGCCCGGTTTCCTCCCGCCGGGCGCCCAGGGGCTTCGAACTGCTGGCCTCGAGTAACCGGGACTTTCAAGTCGATTGCCGTGGAGTCCACCGCGGCTACCCACAGCACGAGGGGGCAGAAGGTCCCCCGGAACCTTTCCAACACAGTCACGTCTTTCCGCCGCGGAGTGTCTGGTGGGCCCGAACCGGGTCGTCAGATCGAGCTGAGCCAGTCTCCGCAGACGAACCTCAAACCCACCCACCAGCAGCAGGTCTTCCTGCCTCCCAGCTGTCCTACAAAACCGAGTCGGGCGGGGCCTTCGGGGGTCCCAGGCTGTGAACTGCTGCTGGAGCCCACCCTCTCTGTGCTCCTTGGTGGGGCTCCCTCCCTCGGAGGGTTCGGGCTGCCTCACCTAGCCCTCACATTCTCCTCCCCACCCCTCCCAGCCCTCCCCCGCCGTCCCACACGGCACAATCCTGCCACCCCCATCTTGCCTGCCGGCCTCACCACCGCCAGGCGCAGTTCCCAGGCGGCTGTGCTTGGAGTGTCCCTGTACCCCCGGCCGTTTCTAGAGAGCACTTGTGGGCATCTGGACGAGCCCCGTGGCCTGGCACCCCTAGGTGAGGGCAGGGACGGTGTGTCCCCTGCGTTGAGAACACTGCCCCGCACTTAGACAGCTCCAAATGTCTGTGCCGGAAAAGTACTGGGAGGCGGCAGGTTCTGAACCCAAGTCTGTTTGGGAAGCCAAGGCTCTGTCAGCACCTTCCACGGCCAGGGACACGATGTGTGGACGGGTAGACGGAGCACTCCGTCCAACTGCCGATGGGCTTCCCGCTGGGCGCCACGGCTCAGGGGGAGAGAACGCTTTTGTAACCTTAGCTGCCGTGTTGAACTTTTGCTAAGGGACTTATGTATCTAAATATACACGACAAAGCCACCGAGCGACTGAGATTCAGGCAGTTCACGTCCTTCTCGATCCCCTCATGCCTGAAGTCCAGACACAGCAGCGTCCGCACGCGCCGTCCTCGGTTTACAGGTTCCCTTCAGCCTGAGCTGGAAAACAGGAGCGCGGCTTCAAACCATCTGCTTCTGGAGCAGACCCCGAGCTGGGAGAGCCCAAGCATCCTGAACAGTGCTTCTCCACCCAGGAAGACGCCCCGCAGGGCAGGGTTTGTGCCCCACCCAGGAGCCAGTGGGCGGCAGCGTTGAACACGGTACCACCCAGAAATCCCAGCAGAACAGTCCCCCGCTTAAGGACACAAGCTGAAGCGACCGCTTTCGGAGCGCTGTCCTGCGGTCCGTGTGGGCCAGGCCAGAGCCGCTACCCCTCCTCAGAATCGCTGCCTGAAGGAGTCCTTCAGCTGCAGGTAGCTACAAAAACTGCCCCATCTCCTGCCTTGCTCAGGACTCAGCTGCAAGTCTTCTCGGCCTTCCCCCCCACCCCAGAGAGGGGCTAAATCCTAGAGAAAGGGGTGCCATCGCAGCCGAGATTTTCATGACCCAAGTGACCAGCACATGGACAGTGGCAGATGCAGGTCAGTATTCTACACGGCCACCTGGTCCTGACCGTCAAAGCAAGGTCCGCAAACTACAGCCCGTGGGTCACATGCCCACAGAGGACACTCCTCCGGCCTTCCAGGTGTTTTTGCCGCCACTGTCCTGTTTTGTAACCGACTCATCCCGGGCCCGCAGTGAATTTGTTCAGTTTGTCCTTTTAACGACAGTCCTGCCCTCCAACGGTCTGAGGGACAGTGAACTGGCCCCCCGTTTAAAAAGTTTAAGGACTCCTGGTCTACAGGGCCGCATCTGAGGAGCCGAGACCTTCAACAAAGGGGAAACTTACTCCCTGAGAAAACTGGAATTCCTTCTCCTTTATCGTAAACTACTGGCTCATCTTTCTTTGTCCCTCAGTTCGAACGTGGTTAGCACAGGGATCACCCCCCTAACTGGTGCATTTGCTCCGGTTTGTGTGACGAATCCTGGGGTTCTTTCCCACCCTCTTGTGGAGCCAGATCCCCCGACTCTTGCCTGCAGGCGTCAACCCTGTGCCGTGAGCTGGTGCGCAGTCCCTCATCGGTGAGGCCTGGGTGGCAGTGGGGCGCCGGGGCTGCTCACAGGCAAGGCCTGTGGGCTGAACCCACCAGGTGCTCCTCTCCTGGGGGAAAGGGGCTCTTCCTGCTCCCGTGGGTGGGTCTCGGGGCCCCAGAGGGAAAGTTCCACCCCGTCCTTGAGGGCAGTGGGCTGGGGGGTGCCTCCCTCCAGGTTCTTGATCAGTAGACCTCTGCCAGAGGCACCTCCCTCCGGTCAGGCTGTCTGCAACTGCAGGAGCCTGAATGAGCAGGGTCCTCCCATTTCCTGTCCCAGGTGGTCCTGCTTCAGACAGCAGAGTCCCTGCCTTCCGGGGAGCAAGAGGGGACCCCCAGTTTCTCGTCAATGGAGGCCTCTGAACAGAGTCTGCCGGCCTTCACAGGCCCATTCTACCTCCCACCGACGTGACCTCCTGCCTTCACAGGGTCTCCCAGGTTCCCTTCAAGTGCCCCTCTGTTCACCAGCGAAGTCCCATCTGCCGGTCCCTGCCCCATGCCTGCAGCCCCTCCCTATGACCCTCTACCCCACCCTGGGGACCCCCAAAAAAATCAGGCCACACACAGTTTCAACTATCCGTCTCTTCCTTTCGCTCTCTCAAAAGAAAAAAATAAATAAACTGCAGAAGGCGGCAGCGTTTCCATCGTCTTCTGGCTCCCAGACCCTGACCCCTGGTCCCCCCACCCCCTCCCCAGTCCCCACTCCCTAGACCCATCCCTCCCCTTTCCCCCCAAAAAAAGAAAGAAAAGAAAAAAGAAAAAGAAAAAAGTCCCAGGAAGGGGTTAAAAAGAAAAAAGAAAAAGAAAAAAGCCACAATTAGACCTTCCACTCATGCAAACCAGCAAAGAAAAAAGGTGGGGGGCATGTGGAAGGCAGGGGGCTCCCAGTGGAGTCCCCCCACGTATCCCCCCAAAAAACCACCTTTGAGGGGAGGGGAATGGAAAAAATAAATGAGAACTCAGGGGTATGGGGAGTTATGATGGGGCAGGGGGGACCCCCAGACCCTGCCTCGGGAGAGTAGAGGCCTGCAGCCTGCGCCCCTGCAGTG
>PVJH01045660.1:0-12264 GCA_004026705.1 Nesogale talazaci
CGTCCGGCCCCCCGGTGTCCGAGCTGATCACCAAGGCGGTGTCCGCCTCCAAGGAGCGCAGCGGCGTGTCCCTGGCCGCGCTCAAGAAGGCGCTGGCGGCCGCCGGCTACGACGTGGAGAAGAACAACAGCCGCATCAAGCTGGGCCTCAAGAGCCTGGTGAACAAGGGCACCCTGGTGCAGACCAAGGGCACCGGCGCTTCAGGCTCCTTCAAGCTCAACAAGAAGGCCGGCTCCGGGGAAGCCAAGCCCAAAGCCAAGAAGGCGGGCGCGGCCAAGACCAAGAAGCCCGCCGGGGCCAAGAAGGCGAAGAAGGCGGCCGGGGCTGCCACCCCGAAGAAGAGCGCCAAGAAGACCCCCAAGAAGGCCAAGAAGCCAGCGGCGGCGGCTGGGGTCAAGAAAGTGGCCAAAAGCCCGAAGAAGGTGAAGGCTGCCAAGCCCAAGAAGGCGGCCAAGAGCCCAGCTAAGGCCAAGACCCCCAAGCCCAAGGCGGCTAAGCCCAAAGCGGCCAAGCCCAAGGCTACAAAGGCCAAGAAGGCAGCGCCCAA
The DNA here is from genome assembly GCA_004026705.1 of Nesogale talazaci. NCBI lineage: Eukaryota > Metazoa > Chordata > Mammalia > Afrosoricida > Tenrecidae > Nesogale > Nesogale talazaci. Next base: position 548 of record PVJH01045660.1, read on the forward strand.
GAAGAAGTAAGACGCACGGAGGGTCCTCCTTTACACCTCAAAGGCTCTTTTCAGAGCCACCCACAAGTTTCGACCAAAAGAGCTGAGCACTCGCGCGAACATTGTTTTGTTTTTGTCTTTGCTTATTTCGGTATATTTACCTTCTTGATTATGCATGAGGCTTTTGAAGTTCCCGCCCTGCTGTGATTGGCCAGCCTTGGCCACTTGTAATGCCCGTTCGCACACGCGCAGTTTGGGGCTTTTTGTTTGCCTTTCGGTTTCTCAGGGAGATGTGGGCGGGGGGCGGGTGTCGGTGGTGGAAGATTGGAGCCGGGGGCAGGAAGTGGTGGGCTATTGGTATGGGATCAGTCTGTCTAGTGTGATGTTACAAGCAAGATTTAAACAGCCACCCGCCACTGCACCTGACCATTCTGTTGGCTGGTGCAATCCAGTGGTGAGCTGAGAGTAAACCCCAGCTTAGGAAACAGGGTTATTCTTCATGTGAATGATTCTGTGCCGAAAGCATGGGGACAGACAGAAAAATGAATAGTATTTACTCGCCACACCAAGTCACTGCCTTGCTCTAGGTCGCCCAACAGGAAGATCTGGTGATTTGTAACATCTGCTTTCTTATTAGCTGGTAGCTGTTGTGGATCAGCTATTAAGAAGGCTTTTTAAAAGGAAATAACACCTATCAGGTTTTGAATTCCCGATGGTGGTGAAACAAAGACCTGGATTTCCCTCCTTGTGTCCATGTGGGCTCTTATGTTTATATCCACATGGTGCTAAGTGTAAAGTGTGAAAGGTTTCTCTGACATTTGTACTTAAGCCTCTTCATAGATTGCTACCCAGTAGATTGTTGAGGGGCGGGGACCCAAGGTTGGCTGTCCAGGATGTGAACCTTCAACCAAGAAAGCCCCCTGTCACCATTCAATTCTGACTCAGCCACCGATGTAGTTTTCGGGGATGTGAATCTTAAACCCAACTTGGCATTGTGGCAGTTACATAATCTCAATTTGAGCAAAGGGGTGGAGTCTAGCCTGTCAGGTCTAATCCATGGTGCCTCTGTGCCATGGTCTTCTGAAGATTCTGGGGATTGTCTTCCTGGAGGCAGGCCACTTTCTGTTAAGACACCTGGAACCACGCTGAAGGCAGCCAAAGCACTGAAATTGCTTCCACTGACATTGGACCCACTGACTTTTCACCCATCCACCTGTGTTCTTCCTACACCTGACATTATTGCATGTGTTGTGTGAATCTGAAGAGGAATTTATAGAGTGTTACCGGATATGTGGGCTAATATTGGACTTATGGACTTGATTTGGACTGGGGTGTTTTCTTAATGTACAATTGCTCTTTGATCTGAAGTTCCCTCTTACACATAAGCCTTTCTAGATTTGTTTCTCTAGTCAACCCAGACTAACAGACACTTAATCTTCAAACCACACAATCCAATACTTCAATCATTTCAAGAAGAGTTATGAAATCTGGCACAGCGAGCAGGGTATGAATCTGCTCAGGAACTAGCCCATTGTATGAGAGAGATAGCTTGCTGGAAGTAGGAGAAATGCAGCAAAGAAATGGGTGGAGTTTTGCCACTGATATCCGTGGACTTGGTCCACAGGAAATAGAGAAGACAAGAGCGGGTTGACTGGGCTGAAGTTCATGACCCAGCAGGAGAGGGCTAGGTGTGTTGAGAATTTGATGGGGCTATGGTCTAAGGCAAGGTGACCAATGGGTACCCTGGTGAGGCAAAGTGAGACAGCCCACATTGATTTGACCAGAACCCAGGTGGAGGAAGAGAAGCTATTTGAGCCTGTGAACTGGTGTATATTGCTGCAGACTTTATGGATGGCCTGTCCTGATTTGACTTTGCTTTGCAGGCTTCACAAGGTTCCAACTGGAATGAAGATTCTTCAGTTGAAAGATAAGATTCTTTCCTCAGAGGACTGGATTGATGTAAGTGGGTGATAGAGAAACTGGATACCCAAAATGGGTTACTGGATCCAAAGACTTTCTACTCACTGGCTGGTGATCATTCTGCATTTGACTTCATTACATGATTCATGAGTCTGAAGAGGGCTTATAGATTCGTATCAGACTTAAGGGCTAATATCAGATGTATAACCTTGGATTGGATCGAGTTGGGGTGTTATAATGTATGGTTGCTCTTGTGTATAAACTCTCTCTTATACACATATGAGTGTTCATGAATTTGTTTTTCTAGTCCACCCAGATTAACACAGGTGTGGATGCCTGCTTCCGTGATTTACAGTCTTGGAAACCCCGTGAAACCGTTCTCTGTCTTGTGGGGCTGCTATGGGTTGAAAGGAAGCAATTAGCAATGAGATCGTGTGATACTTTTGTCACCGATGAAAAGGGCAGATTTGTTTCCTACGACTTCGCTTGCAGCTCTTGACGAGCCCTGGTGTCCCAGAGACTAAGCACTCTGCTGCGAGCAGAAAGGTTAGTGTTTCGAACCCACCAGCAGCCTGTTTTCATAAAGGCCATCACCTCAGAAGTCCTGCAGGGCTCCTTCTACTGAGTTTTCATTGATGTTTGCAGGTACTTGGAAGTACAGTTTGCACTCCCTGGAAATCCTCAGTACTGACATGCTTTATGAAACTTGCTCTTAGCCCTCTTAGCCCTTAGCTACTGGAAAAAGTACACATATCATTTTTTTAAAAAAAATTGTAGACATTTAAGGTATCGTTTCTCGGCCTTTTGGCTAAGATGAAGTGTAAAAAGTAGAACGATTTATATGTTCTGAAGAGAAACCACAGTATAAGACTGAGTGTAGTGTCTTCTTATCAGTTTAATATCTGATACATCCTCTCTCCGAGGACAATATGTTAAATGTATTTTTGCAGATTGGAGTTAGGCAAGGAGCTTGCTACATGCACTCAAAAAGAACAACCACCACCATCTAATGTTTTGTTTTAACTCAGTTTAATAACATTTGGAGTGGTGGTGGTGGTTTACTTGTAGAATTCTCAGTTCCTACATGGGACGCCTTTATACTCATAACAGATGGGGAGGACAGGGTAGAACTGCCGCCGTGAGTTTCTGCGAGTGGCGTGGCATCGACACGACGGCAATGTGTTTAGCCTGGTTTACATGGGACACCTGTGTGTTGATTCCTGGCCAAGGCACTCCTTGCACAGCAGTCACCGCCTTCCTCGTCACGTTGCTGTGATGGCAAATTGGTGTCAGTGACATCTCCATATTCACATAGACCAGGAAGAAAGACCTGCCAATCCACTTCTAAAAATATCAGTCGATGAAAATGCTGTGGTTCACAATGTCCACCACATTAACAGCAGCAAGAAGGTTCTGTGGTAGCCTTTCTCTTTTCACACTCTTTCAAACAAGGCATTTAAAAGACATCATTTTAATCATTTAAAAAATCATACAACTCATCACAATCCATACATACATCTATTCTATGCAAAGTACATATGTACCTTTGATGCCATCATCATTCTCAAATCATTTTCTCTCTATGTAAGCCCTTGGTATTGGCTCCTCCTTTTTCCACTCCCTTTCTGCTCTTCCCTCCCTCATAAGCCCTTGATAATTTATAAGTTATTATTTTGTCATATTGAATGCTGTCCAATGTCTCCCTTAGCCCACTTCTCTGTGGGCCATACCCCAGGGAGGAGGTTGCATGTAGATCATTATAATGGGTCTATAGCTTTATCCAGAAATCAGGGTCCATTAATGAAAGGTCTTGTGACATAGGGACCATCTCCTCAAAATCCTTTTTGATTAAATTTTTGACCTCATTTTATTTGTATTAGGACTACATCTTAGTAGCTTAAAGTTCATTAAATTTTACTTCCTAGTTAAACTTTTAAAAATGTGTGTGTTTGGGGGGTAGGGGGTGGGGACCTAGCCTGTGAGCCTATTTCTAGTTATTCCAAGTAGGAGTTAAAGGATTTTTTTAAAAAGAAGTTTTGACATCACAACTATGTTCCTTATTGTCTTCTTTATATACAAGCCCCAAATTCTCCCCCTGTACCATCATTAGCAGTGATTAAAGAGGTATTGATAAATGGTGAATGTAGAGATCTTTTTGGAAATAGGAGATTATCAATAACTGGTGAATATAGAGATGATTTGGAAAATAAGATATTGAAGGATGGAATGGAAAAGGAATCAGTCAGTCCTGAGAGGTCTTCCTTACTCAGAGTCAGGCTTCCAAGGAAGAATTGTGCGGGATAAGAGAATTCTCTGACATTATCACATGACACACAGCAGACAAGATTACTATTGATTATTTCTGTAGTTCCAGAAGGTTTTTAAGGTGCTGATAGACTGCCTCAGTAGAAAACGGCATTGGAATATGGTATACTTATGATGCTTCTTTTTCAGTGAGGGAAGCTATAGCTTAGAAAGAAACCATGACCAGAGTTCCTTGGCTCATGCTGGACCTGGGTCTCAAAACTACTTTGTGGTTTTCCAATCAAAAATTTCCATTTACTTTTCTCATCTGTTATATCATTTGGGAAATGTGTTTTCTACGCCCATTGAGAAATAAAGAAAAGAGTAGAGAGACAAGTCAATTTTTCTTTTAGGCCCATTGGGAGGTATCCAATTCCGAAGCAACAGAAACCATTTGGTCTGACAAATCAAGGGCCTTCTGGGGTTTGACTCTTGTGTACAGGCCCTCCCTTGATCAGGCCCTAGCTTTAAAGCTGATTTGTTTACAGCTTGAGGAACTCCTCTCCCGACGTCACACATTTTGGGGTGAAGGTGAAATCGGGTTAAGATGAACATTGCCTATGAGTCCACACCTAATCAAGGCCACCCCACGAGGCACAGACTAGAACAGTGGCACAGGGCCTTTTGGTATTCGTCTTTAAATCATTTTATTGGCTTCCCATACAACTCTAATCACAATCCATCCATCCATCCATGCATCCATGCATCCATCCATCCATTGTATGCCAAGCACATTTGTACATTTGTTGCTGGGAGGTCATGTGCTTATGTTAATTTCATGATTGAGTTGTAGGGATGGAGTCTAGACTATTCTGGAGATAGTCATTGAGTAGCCAATGAGGCCTGCGTGTGGGCATGGCTTTCTCCTGAGACTTCTGGGAAATCTCACCAAATTTCCCTCCTGGAGATGGGAAGCTATCTCCCCAGTTGTTGGGAGTTAGTCTCAGAGACAATGATCTACGGACAAGATGGCAGCATCTGAGAAGCTGGAGGAGAAGCCACACAGCCTTGCCATGATAGAACCAGACCTCTGAAGCTGAAGAGGCCATGTGAAGACCCCTGCCAATGATGAGTTGCTTCTGCCACCACTGGATGCTGTTGATGGACCCTGAGTCCTGGAAGTGTGGAGCCATGGGGAGACCCCTGCCAGTGCTGGGATTCTGCACCCACTGGCCTGTGACTTCAAGAGTCAGAAGACATTATAGTCTGATATTGGGCATATGGGCTAATATCGGACCTATACCTTTGAATTGGACTGGGTTGGGATGCTTTCTCAGTGTTCCATTCCTTTTGTATATAAACCATTCCCTTATGTGTGTCTATGGCTTTTTTTCTCTAGTCTACCCAGACTAACAGAGTTGCCCTCATCTTTCTCAAAACATTTGCTTTCTACTTGAGCCCTTGGTATCAGTTCATTTTTCTCCTTTGTTCCTCCCAACACCCCCTCTCTCATGAACCCTTGATAATTTATACATTCATATTATTTTGTCATATCTTATGCTGTCTGATGACTCCCTTCACCCACTTCCCTGTTGTTCATCCCCCAGGGAGGAGGTTATATGTAGATCCTTATAATCTTTTCCCCCTTTCTACCCCAGTCTCTCTCCACCCTTGTCATTCTCACCACTGGTCCTGAAGGGATCACGCTTAATCACCCCAGCACCAGTGCTTCTGCAGTCATTATACTTCCACAAAGCTTCACAATCTCAAAAAACGGGGCTCAAACACCCTATAGGATAGAATGCAACGACCCCTCATTTTTGAAGATTTTTTTTTTTTTATTAGCCACTGGTATTGTATTGGTTGTTTAGAGGATCAGTACAGAGAAATTATAAACACTTCGTGCTTTTGTTGTTTGTTGTTCGGGGTCACACAGGCTGCATTTCTGATGTTTGGGATTGGAAAGGGGTGTCAGGGTGGGTAGTTTGACTACTTTCCTGCCATTGGCTGAGGATGTCCTGGGAACCTGACTTAGGTGGGTTGCCACAGCCAAGGGCAGACCAGCGCTCTGCTCCCGGTCGCAGGCCTGCTCATCGTCTCTGGCAGGATCTGCATCTCCGCTTGGCAGCCACATTCTCATCAGGTTGTCAGGGGGACAGAGCTGCGGGAGCGGCATCGCTGCAGGTAGTAATTTACGGCCTTACCAGACAGTGTACATTTGGACTGCCTGAGACATCTCTGAAGTGTCAAAGTCTTGTTGGGAGAGCCGGAAGAGAGGAGAGAAGGGGGTCTACCCAGGTGTTATCTTCCCATTAGCTGAGTCTTTGTAAAACGCTCACCATATGTTTGCACTGGGCAGCCTGTTCTTCTCCAAGTTATCCAGGAAATATCTTACAGATTCACCCCGTCAGAATTCAGGGCCCTGTCATAAGCATTCTGTATGCCACTATCTGACCAAAGCGCTCGGATGGCAGGGAAGTACTCAAAAACACTCTTGTCTTCACCCTGCTCTGGACCAGCATGGGCCAGGGGGTATCAAAGTCCATCATCTTGTCTCCGTGTCTCCTCATGGAACATGAAGCTTCTCTTAAGCAGCACCCTCATGTCTTTGATCACGTTGGGGCAGATCAGTAGTGTCAAACTGTTGCCTCAGGGGTTGCATGTGGCCCCCAAGGTAATTTAGTGGCCCACAATACTCTGGAAAGAAAATGAAAATAGAAAAAAAAAATTGTTTATGAGGGAAATTGCGCTTAGGGGAGATTCAGGCAATTCTGTCCATTCAAGTCCCTTGTTACGTTTTATTTCAGAGCCTCATAGGTCACCAGAAATTACCTTGGAGGGCTGCATGTGGCCGGTGGACTGCCGGTTCGACACCCCTGCTGTAGATGGTGGGGCAGAATTCCTCAAGGGCATATCTCCAAGCTTTGCCCTTGGGGGACTGGCACCCAGAAGCAGATTCTTCCCAGACCTCTTCATGGAAGCGGGAAGATCTCCTTGAACTTGTGCTGCTGCATGGCCTGGGCCTTGCAGCTGGGGAAGTGCAAGGACAGCTCGGACCTCCAAGGCAGGAGGTGCGCCTTCTTCCCCATTGCTATGGCTGCTTGGCTCTGACCGCTCCCCGAAGCCAGCCAGGTCAGACGGAGACCTGGGAAGCAGGGAGATGTCCTCTGAGGTGTGGGTTTGAGCAGTTCCCCATCTTCCAGGGATGGGACGTGTGATCTGGGGAGGAAGAAAGTGTCAGGGTCCAAGGAGCAGCTCAAGCCAGACCGCAGGGGTGGGGGCTCCAGCCTGGGTCACAGGCTCCACTGGGGACCTGCAGACCTAATCTATTTTTGCTCCTTATCTTTAAAAAAAAACTTTTTAATTCTTTCATTCTTTTTCCCTTTCCCTTTTCTTTTAAAAAATCATTTTATTGGTGTGTGTGTGTGTTTATGTACAACTCTTATCACAATCCATCCATCCATTGTGTCAAGCACATTTGTACATCTGTTGCCATCATCATTCTCCAAACATTTGCTTTCTACTTGATATGAGCTCATTTCCCTCCTCTAACATGAATTCTTGATAATTTCTAAATTATTATTTTGTCATGTCTTACATGGTCTGATGTCTCCCTTCGCCTACTTTTATATTTCCCGTACTCCAGAGAAGGGTTATATATAAATCCTTGCAATTGGATCCCTCTTTCTACCCCACCTTCCCTCCACCCTCCAGTATGACCACTCTCACTACTGGTCCTGAGGGGTTCAGCTATCTTGCATTCCCTGTGTTTTCTGTTCCAATCTGTACCAGAGGACCTTCTCTGGTCTAGTTGGATTTGTAATGTAGAATTGGGATCATGATAGTGGGGGGTGGAAGCAATAAAATACTAGGGGAAGGTTGTATGTTTCATTATTGCCACACTGCACCCTGACTGGCTCATCTCCTCCCCTCTACCTTTCTGTCAGAGGATGTTCAGTCACCTACAGATGGGCTTTATGTCTCCACACTTCTCCTCATTCACAGTGATATGATTTTTTGTTCTTTGATGCCTGATACCTAGTCCCTTCGACACTCATGATCACACAGTTGCTGTGTTTCTTCCATGTGGACTTTGTTGTTTCTGAGCTAGTTGGCCGCTTGTTCAACTTCAAGCCTTTAAGACCCCAGATGTGATTTCTTTTGATAACTGTGTATGATCAGCTTTCTTCACCACATTTGTTTATGCACCCGCTTTGTGTTCAGTGATTGTGTCAGGAAGGTGAGCATCATGGAATGCCAGTTTAATTGAAAAAAGTGTTCTTGCATTGAGGAAGTACTTGAGTGGAGGCCCAATGTCCATCTGCTACCTAAACCTATAAATGCATGCACATAGATCTATCCCACCAGCATATATATTTATATAAATAGTATGCATGCCAGTACGTAGACCTCTATAAATGCCTGAGCCTCCTAGTTCTTTCTTATATTTCCTTTTACTTTCCTCTTGTCCCACTATCATGCTCAGCCTTCATTTGGGTTGCAGTGATTCCTCTCAGTTACGTTGCCCTTGATCAAGCCCTACCAGACCTCTTACACCCTCCTTGTCAGTGACTTCGAAACACACCGGAGTAGAAAGTCTTCTCTTTTTCCCATTCACAATTACTTTGGATCCTTTAAGTTACAACACCTATTCATCTTTAACATAATCACATGAAAGAAGGGAGATTAGGTCAATTTATGCAAAGCATTATTCCTTTGGGAGTTCCCTAGGTAATAAAACCATCATGGGATTACTAATGAAGATGATGCTGGTACTGCCAGTTGATGAAAATACAAAGTAAGAAAAAATTGGAGCCAACCAGTTATCCTCTGAAACTGTCTTCGGCTCACTTTATTAACCTGTAAAATACTAATAGAATAATAAGTGTATGTAATATTAATAGGTAACTGTTGAACACACTTTGTGGAGATTTTGTAGGCTTCTAGTAACACGATTTCTGGCTACCACAACCACTCCATAAATGCTGGCAATTAGATGCAGGGAGGCCAGCTCGGTATCAAAATGTCATGGACCCTAGTGGATATTTTATTCCTGTAATTGGGGATGTACTACATCTTAGATGGTGAATAATTTTTCAAGAGGGCTTGTGGGTGAAGGATCATCGACTTGATTTATTAGTGGATTTAACAAGATGCCTCTGTGAGCACTTGGGGCTTCTTGTCTGCACAATAAGCACCTGATGAGAAAGAAACACAAGTGGAAAGACTTGCTGTACTGGAAACTACAAAGCACTGGAAAGGATACAGGTAATAATGCTTTCACGTGGAGTACACTCACCGGACACATTGAGAGGTGTACCACACCAAGCAAATTCCCTGCCACCGAGTTGATGTGAAATCATCTAGATAGGACAGTGTCCTGGCCAGCGGGTGCGTAATTTGCAAGTCCTGGAAGGAGGAGCGGGAATTTGGGAGGCAGGAGACGCGAGAAATAGAGACAAGACAGGATTCTGATCAAGTCTCGTTTATTAGGGAGAAATAAACCAATTTTATAGGGTAAGCAAGCCTAGGCAACAAGCCGAGGCATGAAACATAGTTATCTTCAAAGTTAACAAGTGAAGGTCAGCACTCCTGCAAGTCAGAGGATAATCACAAATGCTGTATTCACTACCTGTATCATCTTGTCAAGCCTCGAAGGCCAGGGCTGTCCCTACAACCACCCTCCAAAGGAGGCCAGCTCTCCACAACTCAAGGTCTATGCAGAAGTTACAAAAGTAACAGACCACAAAGCTCAGGCAATAGACCGTGACAGAGTTCAGGCTACGTGACTATAGCCAGGCCAAGCATGTCCGGGCTGGTTGGCTCGGGACAGGATAGGAGTGAACTGCCCCAAAGGGTTTCCCAGACCAGCTCTTTATGGGAGCAGAAAGCCCTGTGGTTTCAAACGACCCACCTTGCCGTTAGCAAGCCACAGCAGAACGACTACCATTGCCAGCTCTAGACAGTTCGTCTGCCTCACCCCCGAGTGCCACACTTTGTGTGGCAGCCAGTACCATCTCTAACGTATGCATTTAGAAATCATGTTATTGGCTCATGCGCCTCTTGAAACAATCAATACACACATACATGTATTGTATGCGAGCCACATTTGCACGTTTGTTGCCATCATTCTCTTGACCTCCTCCTTGGAACATACTTTTTTTCACACTAAAATCCTTCCTGACACCTCAATGCAATCATCGCCACGGCCAACTGCCCTGTCCTGAGGAGATAAGGCTTTACAGTCAAAATACTTTTTAAGAAGTGTTTACGTAAACATCAAACAACTTACTAAAAGTATATAAGATCTCTAATAGTAAACTCTTGCACCTCCATATCCCAAGCACCAGCATGTATGCTTTTAGCACGAATTCTACAGCCGCCAGGCGTAATTGTGAGCAATGTCACTCCTGGGGACGAGGGTATGTTTTAGTTTCATAAAACGGAAGTGCTTTTTTTGCGAGGATGGAGGATAACAAAAAAAGGCAGAGTAGGTATTTTACGTAAGGGAGAACTATGAACTGAAAAGGTTTACGGGCACTTTAAGAATGTTTTAAAAAGAAACACCTTAAAAAGTAATTATTACAGGGAACGCGGGGCGGGGGGGTGGCTGCACTCCCTGCGCAAGCGCGTAATAGCTCTTCCGGTTTGGGCGGGGTTAGCGCAAGCTGGGCTCTTGGAAAGCTGTTTTCGAACTGTTTAAGGCCTGTTAGGCTTTTGCCATGTCTCAGACTAGGAGGAGTGCTGAGGAAGTGGAGTTCCCTCAGGGTAGAGTGCCAGCGCCGGGTGGCTCGTGATTCTTGCATTTTATATCCACTCCTGCTGCTAAAAGGCTGTTTCCCCTGTAACCTAGAAACAAAATACATCCACTGCCATCACTGGCTGCGGGGAAGCACGATGAAGCAGAGCAAACAGGATAACCAAGACCACAGGTCCTCAAACCAGTGCAGCGCAATAGAGGGCATCAGTTCCAATCCTGCCCTCAAGTGTACTAGCAAGCGTTGAGAAGCAAAATAACTGGTCTGTCGGCCAACCAAATGTCTACGGACAAGGCTGGCAGTGTTTTAGGAGGCTGATACTTGGAATCCCAAAACACCGTCAGACACCGGTTGACGAACTTTACAAGACAGCATCTGGCTGAGCCCTGGTGGCAGAGTGGTTGTGCGCAGAACTGCGGCCCACCGGGATTGAGGTTCAACTCCAGCGCGCTTCCACTGGAGCAAAGCCTAGACCCCCAACGATCGTAGGGCAGTGATGCCCTATCTCCCCCCCCCCCCCCAAGGGAAAAAAAAAAGTAATACAGCATCTTCCGCAGAAGGGATGGGTGGCTCTGAAAAGAGCCTTTGGGTTCACGATCAGCACTCACAGGGGGAATTTAAGCCCTCTCGCCGCGGATGCGTCGGGCCAGCTGGATGTCCTTGGGCATGATGGTGACGCGCTTGGCGTGGATGGCGCACAGGTTGGTGTCCTCGAAGAGCCCCACCAGGTAGGCCTCGCACGCCTCCTGCAGCGCCATGACGGCCGAGCTCTGGAAGCGCAGGTCCGTCTTGAAGTCCTGCGCGATCTCGCGCACC
>PVJH01045661.1:0-12261 GCA_004026705.1 Nesogale talazaci
GATTGGGGCTACTTGTTGGCCTCTTCTTTTCTATACCGCTCCGTGGAGCTCTGGAATCGCGTCATGTTGCTCTTTGAAGCTTCTTCCCACCCCACTTGTGTGGAGTAGATACTTGAGCAAAGCCAAAGGAGCAGATGGTTACCCCGGCAATGGCGAAAGCAGACGCAGCTCTACCATTCTTCCTTTCTTCTCCCTCTCCTTTTTTGGGGGAGGGAGAGTAGCTTTTAAAAAATAGTTTTATTTGATCAAGCACAAACTCACAAGAGGCTTGGGAACACACTGACAAATGCAAAGCACCACAGGATTTTTTTTTTTTTAAGTTTCCAGAAACCCTTACAACAAGTCAGGTCTGTGTCAATGTCAGCACTGCAGGAGTCTGATTCCCTAGTTTGCCAACAGTGTGCTCCCAGGGACTGGAGTGCTATTTTCTTCAAGAGCTTCATCTGCTCTGGTTGGAATGTGTTGGTTCCCCCACTGAATGGAGTAGACTCCTGGCTTTACTTGAAAATACAGACTCTAATAATAGACAGAGTAATTGAAGAACTTCCTGAAGCTTTATTATGCATGTTCGAACATATTGGACGTGTTAAGAATCCGTATTTTCATGCCTTAAGTATATGTTGAGAAACTTAAATCTCAGTATTGCATGTAGTGGTTAAGTTCTAATTTTTTGGTCTCTTTTTCTCAGAGTCTTGAATAATAAACCAATCAACCAACCAACAGGCTGATGCTGGGTGACAAATTCTCCATCATTCTGGCTTCTCATATAGGGGAAGCGTAACTATGAGAAAACAAACGTCCCCATGTCATACACAATCTGACATCACATATTCACTTTCCAGGCTGGTGCCACTCTTGCCTAAAGAGCTGCAGCTTTCACTCTTTTTGCTGAGGGGACCCATAAATATTCCTGGGCAATGGGATAAAGGTGCATAATGCATCTTCACCTGCCAACACCAGGGAAATGAATGCCAGTTGCACTGGGGCGTTGAAGCACCTTTTGGAAGAGCGTGATGAATACTGCCATTTGTCCTATGCCACTGTCATCTTGGATAGGAAGGTCTTACATGGAGAAGCATGGTGACGGAAGGTGCTTTTCCAGGGCACTTGGAAAGAGAAATGTGTCATAACTATTTGGCCAACAAGAACAAAATGGAAGGGCTCAAATATGATTTAGACTAGGGAAAGGTGAAGACTTAAAAGTATAGCCATACTGTACATGTATTACTTCAATCAGTATAAAAATTTCTTCCCAAAGATGGACCCTTGTTGAAGAGTAAATGCCAACAATATCAGGGGGGAATTGAGAAATGAAAGATAGTCAGCAATGCAGAACAATGATGAAGAGATAAGCTAACAGCAGGAAGTCTGGGCCCACAAGTTCCCATCCACAAGCAAAGTGAACTTAACCTCTTAGTTTCTCCATTTCTTCCTCCCCAATGTAGAGACGATGACAGAATCTACTTCATACAACCTCACAGAAGTCTTTGAAGATTACCTTAATAAAAAAAAAAAGAGAAAGCTCTGCATATGGCACCTAGAACTCAATAAAGTATCTTGCAATAAGCCTTCAAAGTCTGAGTTGTGACTGTTTCCTTCTCCTTTTCTCCACTCATCTCCTCCTCCTAGTTCTCTCCCTCCACCTCCCAGATACTCTGTGACTGCTTTCATTAATGTTAGGGAGAGGAGAGAAGACTAGCTAGCATACACCAAATCATGAGACTATAGCCCCTCTACACGTCCAACTCCCAAAACAGAATTCCCCATTCTATGTTATTTAAAAAACAAACAAAAGAGAAAAATCTTGGTGACATAATCTTACAAATGCACTCATCTAAGTGATAACATTCTTGTTGAGTAATAAATAATAAATACTATTAACAATTAACTGATCAAACAAGAAGGCAAACAAGTGAGTGAAAAATTTAAATTGAAGAGATTTTAACATTGGTAAAGCGGGACATCACTGACGGGAGTGGGGAGTGGGGTAGAGGGGGTATATTCCCTTCCCGTTCTCCCGCCATTCCCTAGCTTGTCATGCATTCTTTCCAAAAATCAGGACTTTATTAATACACCAGGGAAATTGTTTGAAATTGGGACTTTTGTCCCACTTTTGGTGGGACATCTGGTCACTTTACATTAGACATGAATCTCAGATGCAGGAATATCACATGATATTTGTGAAAAGGATACAGCAACTTACAAGTGTTATTCACCCAAGAACTAGACAAGATCATAGCCTGTTTTCAGTCATTGGGACTCAAAGTGTACACTGGATCTTAGCCAAAAGTCTGAGAAGCAATTGCAAATCAGAGTCTGAAGTCAACTTCATTTCTTCCTTCCTCTAGTAGACTGAGGCCTGCGAAGAGCCATGCCAGAAAGACTCCCATTGATTCTGTAACAAGGAGCGAGCCCTGGTAGTTTCCCCTTAAACCCATGGCCACTGACCACCAGGCAGATGGATTGAATCTACTCCATGACTTGGGAGAAGAAAGGGCTCGTGCTTTTCTCCTGTAAAGAAGACAGTCTAGAAAACTCCACAGGCGCTTCTATTCTAAGGTCGCTGTGAGTCAGCGTGGACTCTACACCACCCAACAATTCTGTAACTGGTCGTTCCATCGTCAATTAAGGAGTCCTGGTGGCGCAGTGGGTAAAGCATGAGTCTACTCACCAAAAGGTTGGTGGTTCAAACTACTCCGCAGGAAAAACGTGAAGCAACGTGCTGTAAACACTTGGCCTCAGTAGTTCTACTCTGCCTTACAGGGTCACTCCAGATCGGAATCAACTCTGTGGCAGTCGGCTTGGTTTTGGTTCGAATGGTCATTCCTAATCAACGTGATGGTGCACACAGCAACACTTCTGCAATCCTGATAGTGTAATCATCAAGCCTAATGAGGCTTTGCTGTGGGTCTAATCAGGCTGGGGCAAGTTCCCCCCCACCCCCACCCCCGGCTCAAATAGGACACGTTACCCAACACATTAGGCGGGGCTTCTTCTTGAGGTATGCCCCTAGAGCACAGGTTGCCAGACAATGCAAACTTCCCGTTCTGGGTGTTAACTTTAGTTACCACAGCCAGACAATGCTGCCAGTGGTGTGCGAGGAAAAATTGCTGTAGCCAGCTGCGCTGTTCACAGTCGGATGGATTCTGTGTAGCTCCAAATGGTGACGGAGCCAGCAGCCTGTTGTAGCCAAGGACAGGATGATGGATGATCTACATACTGAGTCCAAGTGGAGCCAATGGCAGAAGTTCACTTCAGGGTTGTTAAAATGCTAATCTGGGCGAATCAACAAAGCCTAATAGAAAAGAAAAGTTTGAGAAATAAGGACACCTCATCTGGTTATCTATGTGGACCACTGATTGGATTCACGGTGGGCTACTTAAATGGATGCCATTCAAAGTAAGAACAGTTAGCAGCTTTCTTGGTGGGAGAAAGGAAAGCGGCTTCAACTCTCAGCTGTACTGCCTCTGTGGTCAGTGTCTGAGGCGGAAACTCAGCCAGGGGAAGCTGCAACAACTGAGAAGTGTCAGCATGTGCTCACTATAGCTTTGTGACTTCTGTGCTCTCCATGTGTCATGGGAATCAATCAAAACACATACTCTTTTATTTTTTTCTCTCAACTAAAAGTTGGCAGCAATTCACAAAATAAACAGCGACCAGAGCCACGGACTTTGGAAGATTTTAACTGGTCGTCCTCATTCACGGGAGTCAAAGCAAACCAGAGCTCTAGCTCCTGGGAGAGTTTCAATCTGTGAATTGTTACCAACAGTCCACTAGATCATTAGTATTCAAGGGGGGAGGCACGAGACACCATAAATAACTGGTATGGTTAATCTTGCCCGAAAAGATGGAGGATAAAATAATATGCTTCAAAAGACAGGTGCGTGATTACTGGTCTTGTCCATTCACTTGACCATTGTCTATTTCTTTTTATTCTTGCTCATGTTGAACATGCAAAAACATATCCTGCGCACCTGGAAGAAGAACCTAGGCTAGGGCAGCTCCCTGGCAAAGGACAGGTACACAACAAATACTGACCCGCTGGCATCCCTCAACGCCCCCCCTGCTTCGCTTTGAAGGCACCAGTCTTGAACGCACAAACTTAAAGTGTCTTAATTGGAATAAAAGGCAATATCTTATCCAGCTAAGGAAGGAGTTCACCTCCTATGGTTACACCAATAATGGGTAGGCAGCCAGCCAGGCTCTCCACTCTGTAAAATGCATCAGAAGGGTGAAAAATGACCCTGATTCAGATGCTTTTTTTTCACTCTCAGTATCTTAGTGAAATTCACATGCGAGAACAATGACTAAGCTAATTACCGAGGTTCATTATGATGGAGCAGCAAGGAGTGAAGAACACTTTCAGTAAGTCCTTAGTCATTATGAACTTCTTTATGATCCAACGCGTAGACTCCAGTTTCCTTGCTGCCCGTGTGTCTCCCCTGCCGCAGAAACCGTGGCATCTGATGTAGGGCCCAGCTTACCCAGCTCACAGTTACTGGACAGATCCTGCCTGGGCCAGGGACCCCAAGTCCACTGCATGTCTACATTGCCTTTGCTCTAAGGACTCACAAGCTTACGTCAAAGCCATCTTTCAATGCCATCAAACCAGAGGAGACATGACCAGATGGTGCTATTACAGGGCACCAAAAAAAAATTTTTTTTAAAGGCAGGCAGTGTGCCCACAAATCTAAATCAAACCCCCGTTAGCCAGCTGTCTGGTGGTGAGGGAGTCACAATATCCCTGGCGCGTTTCTTGAAAAGGTTCTCTTTGTAGCACCCCTAGTAGAATGAGGAGACCAGAAAGCACTGTCCACTAGGATCTAGGGAGGAATAGCTGTTCCTCTAATTACATATGTCCATAAATGAAAGCCGCCTGCTTCCTGGCACGTTTTGGAAACCCGTGGGTTTTCTGTTTGACTTTTGGAGAGCACACTCTAAGGACGTCAATGCAATGACAGACACCAAGTAGAAAAACACAAAACTCAACTATAGCTGACTGAGGGTTTATTTAGCCTAAGACATGTAAACTAATCGCTATGTAGACCAAAAGCTCAGAGCTTATCTGGCAAGTTCTAGTTATCTAAACCAGGGTAAATGTTTATGCAATATCTGCCAACCTGACAGACTATGCCTGCCACTCACTACATTAAACATGATTACAAACACACAACTTATTTTCCCCAGTTAGATACTGATGAAAGTGAGGTAAAATTTTTCATAAAGCAGTAGCAACACCTATTGTCTTTAAGCACCCAAAGGCTAGTAAAGTGCTCACTCTAAGCCATCCCTATCTTTTAATTCTAGGGAGAAATAATCTTGGGGGGTGAGGGGGATTCTTAAACAGGTACCTGCCCTAACTTGAGACCATACCAACTCAGAAACATGATAAACCGTTCGTTGGGACTTCAGCATCCATAATAAAGACAAGAATCCAATGTACTGGCTCAAATACCGAGTGAAAGGAAAGGCAATTTTTGAACCGCTCTCACACTTTTTACTGCAGACTTACAGAGGAAGCAGCCAGAAGTTCTTGAGAAAATTGTCCTAGACACTCTCCCTCCTCACCCCACCTCAGCCCCGCCCCCGCCCCCCCCCCCCAGGGATCGGAAACACTACCTTTATTTTTAAAGGAGACAGGGTCCACTTACTGTTTGCAAGATCACATGTCCCCAATAATGATTTGCTCGCTCTCTCTCTCCCCTAGGAATGACCACCATCCAGCCAAGGGCGGTGAGGGGTGTGCTGCGTGAAATACCAGCTAATGCCTCAGAAAAGGCTGCGCCTGGGTCCTGAACGAGCTGTAATTCACGACCTTCCTCTACCCCTACCATCCAGCCCCCTGCGCGACTCGTACTTCTAGACCCTCCCTTGGAGCTAGAGTGTCAGGAGCCTGACAAGCCCAGATCCCATCTACACTGGCCAGTCCTTTATGACCTTTCCATTTAAGTCCAGAGTTCTACAAAATAGAAGAAGCTTTCAGCGCCTCCAAGTGACCCCCCAGCGAGCTGCCCGCTCAGGCTCTGCAGCCTGGGGACCAACATCAGCGCCTTCAGGATGGGGAATCCAAGTTTCCCTACCTTCCTCCTCACCATCCCCCCGTCCGCGGCTGCAGGCCAAAGCGGCGGCTCCCTCCCCGCCGTCGGACGCGCCTCTCGCCGCCGGCTCAGGGGCTCATGCAAAATTGACTCTTCCTTATTTGTTCCCATCCATAATTGATGGGTAGACGCGAGCGTAACACGCCTCAGCGCTGGGCTTGGGCCGCCTGGCGGATACTCCGTCCGAGGCGCTTCCGTAAATCATTTCCAGCCGGAGAACAAAGCACGGAAAGTTGCCGGGGAGAGTGGCGGCGAGAAGCGGCCCCGGCCCCGAGTGGGCAGTGGGGGTGGGGGAGGGTAGCTCCCGGGCCCCCAGCCTGCCCGCCGCGGCCGGCAGAGGGAGAGGGCGGGTGGGCAGCGGCGGCCCTCCCGGAGTGAGCGGACCCGCGACGGGCTGGGGTGGGGTGGCCGAGTCGCTGCCGCCCCCGGCCCTCCCCAGCAGGGGCGACTGCCGGCTGTCCGAGCCCGCGCCGCACGGACAGGTAGCTGGCCGGGGTGCCGCTCTGAGCCCGGGCTGCGCCGTGCCCAGCTCCCCAGCGCCCACCGCGGCTGCTAACCCGGCCGCTTCCAGCCCGACCCCGGCGGCCCGGGAGTCCGCTCCGGGGCCGAGAGGCAGGCAGGGCGGCCGGGTGTGCGGCGAGCTCCCTGGGCCCTGGGCGCGCTCTCCTGCGGCGGCTGCAGACGCCGTGCCCGGAGCCCCGAGCCCCAGCTCCCGCTGACAGTGCGCCGCGAGCGCCGAGCGGCCGTGGCCCGGCAAGAAACTTTTCGGGGCCTCCTCCCTCGGCTTTTTTTTTTTTTTTTTTAAGGAAGGTGCAGGGCGGTGGAGGGGTCGCCAAGTCCAAGTTGCCCCTCCCCCAAACACCCCCTTTGCCAGCGTTGACGGGTCCACTGGGGCTCTCCAGTGCGCCGCGGGTCCCTGGCACGGCAGGCGGAGAGACCTGCTTGGAAAAGCCATCAACTCTCCGGCGACACTCCACACACACGCACACGCACACACACGCGCTCGCGCGCGCACCGGCTGCGACCCCGTCTCGGGGGCTGCGGGTCCGACCCCCGCCGGACGCCCCCAACACCAGCCAATTGTCCGAGCTTGTCTTACCTCATGGGGAGAGGCCGGTTTAGGAAAACAGTCCCGGCTCGGCCCGCTCCGGGGGCTGGAGATCCCGGCAAAGCGTAAAATCGACAGAGTCCCCGGCTCCCTGGGTCGGAGGTGCTCCGCCGTAATCCTGAAACGCGCCCCGGCAGCCCGGGCGGCGGCGGCGGCGGGACGGAGCCGGAGCAGGAGCAAAACAAACCGCCGCTCGGCAAATGGTGTAATTCGATCCATCCCGAGTCGGCCGTCAGCGCAGCCCGGCTCCGCGCCGCCCCGCGCTCCGCCGCCGCCGCCGCCGCTCCCACCCCGCCGCGGACGGTAGGAGGCGCGGGCGGCCGGGCGCTCGCCCCCGGGCCCGCGCGCAGCCCGCAGGCCCCCAGCCCGCCCCGCGGCCCCCCTGACCCCGCGCTGGCCCCGCGTCCCTCCGCCCCGGCGCACGCTCCTTCCCGCCAGCAGCGCGGAGCCGCCGCTGCCCGCGGGTCCCGGCCCCGTCTCCAGCTCGCGGGGGCTGCGGCAGCAGCTAGCCAAGAGCCCGCGCCGCCCGCCCGCCCTCCCTCTTTTACCTCCTGGGCGGCCTCGCTCACTCTGCCCCCAGTAGCCTTCCAGACAGCCAGAGGACAAATCATGGCAGCTCAGGGGAGCTGGCGTTCCGTGAAGTTCTGCCTTAGTTTTGCGGTCAAAGTTGTTTTTCCTATCCGTTGTTTTTTTTTTTTTTTTTTTGACGCACATCCTTATAAACCCGCCCCCACCTTACTCCTGATGTGTACACACACACGCACACACACACACACACACGCACGCACACACGCACACGTTTCTCTTTATAACCACTAAGCAAAACAGCTGGGAAGAAGCAATCAAACACCGCTTTATCTTTATAAAATACAGAAATTGCCTACTAAAAATCCCATTTCTGCTTTGAATGAAAGCCATTCGGTACAGTATAATTTTGCGGGCTAATGAGCCGATTTTACAGGCAAGTGTTTCGTGTAATATGTTGTGGGAGAGACGAAAATGTCCTTGAAGTGACATCATTTAAAATTGACTGTCACAAATGAGGGAAAAGTCATATATTCCAAAACAAGCGGATTTTAATCCAAAATTCATTTCCAAGAACGGCTGTGTTCTATTAATTTGCAATGGATTATGGATCACCCAGTGCTTTCCGTGGTTGGTCTGGACTACCAGGGCCCTAGTGAAAGAAAAGGAGAGCAGGTTTGGGGTTGTTTTTGTTGCTCTTTCTGCCAAACTTTTAATTTTCTTTTGAGTAAGTTTAATGACTGGGAAAGAGAGAAGGAGACACAGGAAGGATTTTTCCTTCCTTAATGTATTCTGCTTTCGCCCAAACACACAGTTGCATGTTTACATTTAGGGGGGAAAGACCCTGTCTCAGAGTTGTTTCTGAAACTTCGACTTAGCCTGAAAAAGCAACCAGGGCAGAACTGCTGTTGGGTTCCCACAGAGAGCGGCTTCCTCACTAGGTAAAAAAGTATTGTTACTAAAAGGAAGGGTGGGGAGGGGGAGACTCTTCCTGCAGACCTTCCTAGTAGAAGAACAGGGCAGGGGGCAGAAAGAACAGCATTGGCACACACAGCTCTGTGATTCTTCCCTGTTGTTGTGAAGTCCTTTGTTGGCTGGCTGTTTCTGATGCTCTCTGGTTGTGCTGGGCTCTGACATCACTGCCAGTTACTTGGCAGTCAGGGCCCTTTTCCAGCCAACTTCGGATGGGGACCCAGAAAGCTGCGCCTGTTTCCCTGGCATCCAGTCTGTCTGCCTTTTCCCCTTCAAGGGAGCAAGCCCTGCTCCAGGCAAAGGGCCTGGAGAAAGTTCCCCAAATGCAAGGAGGCCACCACAGTTTTGATCAGGAATCAAATTACCCTAACCATCCACAGGCAGAATGTTTATGGACTGTCACATGTCTGCAGTAGCGTGAAGGAAGACAAACTCAATTCCCTATGCTTCAGAATTCATGGCTGAAATGTCCACCAAGTCTAGGGAGCAGAAAAAGTGTCCTCTCCACTGCATGGGTCTTAGTTCTTAAACTGAGGTCTAGGATACTTTTGGTGACTGAAGAATATCTCCGTAGATCTGCTTGAGCTAGAAATTAGACATGTTTCCAATCTGCGGGACTGTCTACATTTGGTAAACTAGAAGAGAGGGAAGCAGGGAATCAACTGAAGTGGAAAGAAAGAGACCCTTTTACCTATTGTCAAGATTAAGTTACTGAGCCATTCAAATTAAGGAGCCATTGTTCTTCTAGCTCCTGGATGTGCATAGTCAGAACCACGACTCATCTTCTTTTGGTTTAAGTGAAAATAAGTTAAAGGAAACCACACGATGTACACATAGACTAATGAGGCTGCTTAGCTGCATCTGGTCCTGTCCATTGATTTTGCACACTTTTACTCTTTGAACCCGTTTTATGTTTCTGGACCCAGTCGTACTTCCTCTCCACTTTGTGCCAGACTGTAGCTAACTGGAGGAGTTCTTGTGGTATACTGGATGCATTGGACGCTGATCCCAGAGGTCAGTTTGAAACCACCAGCGACTCCAAGGGGGAGGGGGAGGAAACAGGGTTTTTTACTCCTAACGAGGAGCTGATACCAATAGCTCAAGCAGAAAGCGAAATTTTTGAAAATAATGATGGCAACAAATGTACAAATGTTCTTGACACAATGGATGGATGGATGGGTTGTGATAAGAGTCGTATAAGCCCCAGTAAAATGATTTTAAAACAATAATAAAAGTCTTCCATCCAAAAAATAAAAACAAAACAAACCAAAAATGATGGACGTACAGATTGTTAAAAGAGTTGTATGAGCTCCCAATAAAGTGATTTTTTAAAAGCCCTTTAAAAAAAAAAGGTTACAGCCTCAGAAACTTGCTTAGGCAATTCTACCCTGCCATCGGGTCCCTGTGAGTCAGCTTCCACTTGAGGACACTGAATGAACATTTGCTTATTTGTGTTGTGTTGCACAGCAGTTCTCCATAACTCCAGATGTCTCTGCTTTCTCCCATACTTTCTTGTAGGATAACTTTGATGCTTTTTGACTTTTTCTCAAAGAGATTGTGAAAGTGTCAAAATATCACTCATTCTCCTATCTGCCAAAGGAACTGGTGACTGTTGAGTTTAGCATTGGCTTGCTAGTACGCCAGTGCCTGCTCTGTGGGGAAAAGCTAATACAACAGCTACCATAAATATTTATAGCCTTGGAAACTCTATATAGGGTTTCAAAAAGTCAGAACCAACTGGATAGTAGTCAGTTTTCATTTGCTTGTTTTTGTTTACTAGTTCTGGAGACAGGATTTTTTTTAAGTGTTAAGGAATAATTTACTATTTTTAAAGGTATAAATATGGTATTGTAGTTATAGTCTTTAAAAAAAACATTTTATTGGGGCTCAAGAGCTCTTATACAATCTACACATATATCCATTGTTTCAAATACATTTGTATATTTGTTGCCATCAATATTTTCAGGGTTTGTTGTTGTTGTTATTGTTGTTGTTGTTTTTTGGGTATCACTGCCCTCTGGTGGTGGGAGTAGGAGGCCCAGCCTCTGCTCCTGTGGAGTCACAGCTGGAACTGAACCTCCATCCCAGTGGGCCGCAGTTCCATGCACAACCACTACGCCACTGGGGCTCAGCCCACTATCAAGATTTTCAAAACATTTTCTTTCTAATTGAATCCTTGGTATCAATTCCTCATTGTTTATTCCTTCTTCTCCCCCTACCCTCATGAGCCCGTAATTTATAATTTTTTTTTCATGTCTTACACTGACAGATGTCTGCCTCCACTCACTTTCTGTTGCCCAGGACAGGATTAAGGACCGAGTTTTTGTGCTACCCTAGCAAGTTCACTTAGGATAATTAAGAACGGAAGCCAAGTTAACTGCTTGTGATGTCTTCCCTATGAATGCTTCAAATGAGCTGTGGGGATCTTGTTTTCTTTACATGGGCATTCCCAGTGTCGTGTAAAAAGTCACTAGACTAACCTTCGTTGGGCACATAAGTTCATAAAGTGCCCTGCTTTCTGATACGTTCCTATATGGCCATTCAGAGTGCATAGAGGGTGTGTGCTGAATCACTCTGCTCTAGATCGAATGTCTCTCCCTCCAGTAAAAACCCAAACCAAACTCCCTGCCGGAGAGTTGAGTCGGTCACACAGTGATTCCACAAGACAGAGAGAACTGCCCTTATGGGATTAGGAGACTGGAAATCAGCTTGGGAGTAGACAGGCTTATTGCTTTCCCCTGGAGAGGCTGATGAGCTCAACTCGCCAACCCTGTGGTTAGGAGCACAAGGCATAACCCATGACACCACCAAGGACCCTTATGAGCCACTCTGCAGTCACCCTTTGGACCTCGGGGCTTAACACATTGTTGCTTTTGTTGTTGTTGTGTGGTATCTCTGGGTCAGTTTCCTCTCACAGTGACCAGCTCACTGCCCTCGAATCCATTCTGACTCATAGAACTCCTCCTGAGTTTCAAAAACTCCCTCTGTTTATGGGAATAGTCTAGTCTTTCTGCAGAGGAGTTGCTGAGATTTCTAAACTACTGACTAGACAGATCGCAGCCCAACATGTAACAATTGTTCTTATGTCTGTGCCCATAGTGAGGACCCATCCTGTTCAGGGTCAAGTTGATCCATGATTGCTGGGGATCAGCTTGCACCATAGAATCAAAAGCACAAAGTAGTCAGAAGGAGGTCTCTGCCTGCGGCAGTGTTCTCATTTGTTGGCCTTGGCCTAACTTGCTATAAAGGACTTTGCAAACTTAAAAACAAAATCTGTAGTTGGTTATGTTTATTAAGAGTCTGACATCTCCTGAGTCATTGGTTGATCAAATAGAGATATTTTAAAATGACACCAAAAGGGAGAGGGAGAAGAAAGGAAGAATGGTAGAGCTGCGTCTGCTTTCGCCATTGCCGGGGTAACCATCTGCTCCTTTGGCTTTGCTCAAGTATCTACTCCACACAAGTGGGGTGGGAAGAAGCTTCAAAGAGCAACATGACGCGATTCCAGAGCTCCACGGAGCGGTATAGAAAAGAAGAGGCCAACAAGTAGCCCCAATC
>PVJH01045662.1:0-12352 GCA_004026705.1 Nesogale talazaci
TTTCTTGCTCTTTTTTTTTTTTTTCTGTTTTTAAACATTTGTAAGCACCCTGAGTCATGTTAATTCTGTCCACAGGGTAAAAAAGAAAGAAAAAGTTACACGGGAACTGCGCTTGTCGTGCTTATGCAGTTCGTGACACTTTCATACCATCGATGCCATGATACATCGCCCTCCCTTTGCACTCCTCACGTCAGTGAGCAAAGGGGGACGTCGACTGGAAAAGTGCCACCAGCCCGAGGGGGTGATGCACTGTCACTGTGTCAGCCTTGGGACGCCCAATCCCCACGGGGCAGTGCCCGCGACTTCTGCAGTTCCGGAACGTGTCAGAGAGCTGAACCACAGGCCGGACAGTGGCGGCAAGTGCAGCAGAGAGGAAGGAGGCTTTTCAAAGTCGATCATGGTCGAGTTCCGAGGGAAGTCGCCGGCTTCTACTGGAGCGAACACTGCCTACGGTCCAAACCAGGCGTCCTCCAACCTCGTCGGCCGAGGACCTGTTGTCCTGTTTAGCAGCTGGCTCATCCCGGACCCGCAGGGAATTTGTTCACAGTTTGTTTCTTAACTATCATCCGGCCCTCCAAGGGCCTGAGGGACAGTGAACTGGCCCCCTGTTTAAAATGTTTGAGGACCGGGCTGCGCCCCCGGTGGCATAGTGGTTGTGCGCGGGACTGCGGCCCACTGGGATGGAAGTTCAATCCCAGCTCCACAGGAGCAAAGGCTGGGCCTCCTCCTCCTCCCACCACCAGAGGGCAGTGATGCCTAAAAAAATTTTTTTTAAATAAATAAAAAGTTTGAGGACCCCTGGTCTAAACTGTAAATAGGATCCTGCTCCTACAGTGAAAAGATTAAGGATGAATCACCCAGCCAATGATGCTTGGATAAGAGCAAAGAATATTGCAAGTGAGGATACCAACTAAGAAACAATATGGACATTTTCTCTCTTTAATTTTTTAAAGATCGTTTTTGAGATCTGTACAGATCTTATGACAATCCATATATTGATCATATCAACATTTTTTGTACATCTGGTGTCATCATTATTTTCTAAACATTTACTTTCTATTTGAGTCCGTGGTTTCAGCTCTTTTTACCGCTCCCACCCTCGTGACCCCTTGATAACTTACAATATAATATTTTCATATCTCACACCAAGTGCTATCTTCCTTCCCCCTTGATTTCTCCCCTCCCGCTCCTCTCCCCACCTTCTCTGTACGCTCCTGGTATCACTACTCCCCCTTCTGTGCTGAGGGGTTTATCTGACCTGGATTCTGTGTGTTGTGAGCTCTTATCTGTACCTGTGTATATACTAGCACAGACACATCTTAAATAAGCTTTCCCAGTTTTTGCCAGTTATTATGTTTCACGAATATCCTTTGTGGGGGAAACAGCCCCTTGCACTACCATGGTCCCGGTAGGCGCAATTGTACGATTATGATAGATAAAGATTATAGCAATGTCATAGAGAATAAGAAAGAAGGTCAAGTAAAGGAGTCAGACATATTTCAAGGTAGCGTGCTCACCTCCCAAACGACCACGCTCTCACAGCACAGGCAGAGAGGGCAGGAGGAGAGCTCATTTCTAATCAAGTGATTACGGGTAGCCACTTGCATCGTAGGGAAGGGCTGCAGGAAAGGCAGGTGTGTGAAGGGAAGGGGATGACCTAGGGGTGTACACACAAGAGGAAGGGGAGGAGTTAGGGGTACACATGTGACAAGATGGGCGGACCCTGACTCAATATGGCGGCCTAACCTTGGTCACCCTTGGGCTCTCCAGGAAAACAATCCACTATCCTTATCAGAAGGGGGTGAGCCCTACTTAGGGTGGGGCAGACTATACAGCCTGATTGCTCTAGAAGGCTGAAAACCCTTAGGGAGGATAACCAGCTTTCCTTGACCTCCAAGTGGACAGCCATTTACCACGTGTAGCAGGCAGTGCCTTAGGTTTGGCTTATATTTGGGGGAGACAACTTGGGAGAAATTCCACAATCTCTTTTTTTTTAAGAGTTTTATTGAACACATTACAAAAAGAGGGTTTAGTCAAGAAGACCAAAGCCCATGTCACCACCAGATTCCTCTTTCTTAGCTTCCACTTTCTTCTCCGGCTGGGGCAGCACCAGCAGCCGGGGCAGGGCCAGTAGCCCCTACACTACAGATGAGGCTCCTGATGTTGACATTGGCCAGGGCCTTGATGAACAGGCTGGGCCAGAAGGGCTCCATGTTGACCGATGACCGTGGCCTTAAAGGGGGAGCTGATCTTGTCCTCTGTGAAGGTCACCTCGTCATCATTGTGCAGAATGAGGGCCGAGTGGATGCAGGCAGCTCGGGGGATGGAGGCCAGGGTGCGGTGCTAGTCGCCGGATGAAGTGAGGGGTGCACCCCAATGCGGCCTGGGCTTCCTCAGAAGAACCGAGCACCTTAACGGCAGCTGAGGCAAGAACGAAATCCCACAATCTTATAACATAGCTTTGTGTGCAGCTTTGATAATTCTTATTTAAGTATCAGATGAGTATTAACTTACGTAAATACATATACAATAACTACCTTTTTGCATATCGGGGTTTTTTTAATACTCTTATTGGGGGCTCTTACACCTCTCATCACAGTCCACACATTCATGTTTTTGTTTGTTTGTTTGTTTGTTTTGCGGGCATCGCTGCCTCTGGTGGTCGTGGGCACTACCCAGCCGCCGCTGGATTTGAACCGCCAAGCTTGCGGGCTGCAGTTCCACACTCAACCACTTACGCCACCGGGGCTCAGCCCCCACACATTCATGTTATGTCAAGCACATTTGCACTTAGGCCGCCATCATCATTTTCAAAGCATTCTCTTCCCGCTTAAACCTGATATCAGCTCCCCATTTCTTCTCCCTCCCTCCCTCCCCCACACACCCTCCCCCACGCACTTTTGATAAAGTGATCAATTATCTTTTCCATATCTTACATTGTCCTCTGTTGCCCTCCCCCCACTTTTCCCTTATTCATCCCCCTAGGAGGGGGTTCTAGATTGATCCTTGTGATGGATCCCCTTCCTCCCCCCGCCCTCCTCCCCCTCCTCGTTGCCCCTGAGGGGTTTCTCTATCTGGGCTAATCCGATTTGTAAAATGGAATTGAGGTCATGATAGTGGGGGGAAGGGAGCACCAGAGAAGGAGAGGAAACGTGTGTCTCACAGGCATGTGGTGTTTTTATATTTAAAAGTCATTACGGATGCTGAGCCCCTGTGGCGCAGTGGTTGTATGCAGGACTGCAGCCCACAGGGTTAACAGTTCAAATCCAGCAGCAGCTCTCCAGGAGCAAGGCTGGGCCTCCTACTCCTACCAGGGCAGTGACGCCCATAAAAAAAAAAGTCATTAAGGAGGTAAACTCGTTGTTAGACTATTGTGGCCCTCTCGCTCCTGGTCTCTGAAATGTCGGCTGCATACAGCCAGGTGGCTCTCTGTGGGTTGGGGGCAGACCCTCCTCCACAGGGAGGTGCCATTTCCGTACCCCTCTCCCCTCCTCCGCACACGCCTCCTCTCACAGCCCCAGAGAAGTTACCTGAAGTCAGCAACCCCACCCAACCCCCCCCTCTTCAGACATCCTTAACCTCAGTAGCAGTCCTGTGGAAAGTGAGACTTTGAGGGGGGCCCCCCACCACCACCTTCTCCGCCCCGGGGCACCTTTCCAGATACTCTCCCCCTACCCGGCCCTGTGTGTTCCCTAAAAAGCAACCTATGGGGACATGGAATTTCAGTCTTACCCAGGACGTCCCCAGGACGTTCAAAGTTACTTCTGAGCAAGGAGAGCATTAGAACTCTCTCTCTCTCTCTCTCTCTCTCTCTCTGTTGCTCTTTCCTTCCCCACCAGCGCCTCCGAATGACCACACGTCCTGTTCCACAAGGCGATCCTTTGAAGCTAGAAGCAGAGCTGCCCAGGGGGGGCCGACAACGACCCACAAGCACCCACTGTGGGTGGGATGGGGTCCCCACATGGACCTCTGGGCCTGCCTGGGCCAGCCGCATCTCAGGACACAAGAGACCCGTTTGTGGGAGCTTCCAAGGGGCTCGCCTGAACTGCAGGGAGCGGCCACAGCTGGCCAGCTGCCGTCCCCCGGAGCTCCGATGCCCGCGTGGCCAGGCCTCGGCTTACCCTGGAGGGACCTCTCTCGGTATGAGGGGAAATGTCTTTTCCTGGCTCTGGGAAGGCCGACGGAACAGGGGAGGGGCCGGGACTGTGGGAAGTCTGAGTCCCCTAGTGGGACCGGCCTGGGGGTGGGGCTGGCCAGTGTGGCGGGCTGACGGGCCACTCCAGCGCACAGAAATGCATCAGGGTCCGTCTACAAGGAGCATGGAGGCGCGATGCAGTCGGGCCCCGGATCAGTTTCCCCGTAAGAAATAACTGAAAACGGATTTACCCATTCTCAACCAAGTCTTTACCCTCACCTCGCCTTTTTATACAAAACATGACAGAAACGTCAAAGGAAATAAATTCAGAGTTAAGTAATAATATCATTTAAATAAGAAACACAACATTTTGGGCTGAGCCCCGGTGGCGTCAGTGGTTGAGTGCGGGACTGCAGCCCGCGGGCTTGGCGGTTCAAACCCAGCGGCAGCTCTCAGGAGCGGCACTGGGTGGCGCCCACGACCACCAGAGGGCAGTGATGCCCACAAAAAAAAAAGCACAACATTTTAAAAGTTTTTAACAGCTACAGTGTAGCCCAAACCCTGAGACGGATGAGAATGAGGATCTGTGGACATGGCTGTGGAGAGAAGGTGTGGAGAGAGAGACTGTGTGGAAGGGGGTTCCCCTCCATAAAATCCACGAGTAGCTGCTTTTCAGGAGCTTTTTCTCCTTCTTTCACTAAGACCTGGCTGGCTTTCTCTTAAAAAACAACAACAACAAGCACCTGTCTAATGTAGCCTGCAGTTGGCATTTCCTTAACTGTTTTACTAAATGAGTTTACTAAATTATCATCAACAATACCGGTAACACAGTTAACCAGTTCCTTATCATGATGATTCTTTTCAAAGAACTCTTCCTGAGGACCCATGTGGGGTTTTTTTTTCATCTAAAAGCAGTACATAGGCTGAGCCCCGGTGGCGTAGTGGTTGTGCGTGGGACTGCGGGCCACTGGGATGGAGGTTCAATTCCAGCTCACAGGAGCAAAGACTGGGCCTCCTGCTCCCACCACCAGAGGGCAGTGATGCCTAAAATAATAATAATAAAAGCAGTACATAAAGACACAAAAATTAGAAAATTATAGCAAAACACTTGGAACACAGCCCCAGAAGGTTTCAATGACCTGTACTGAACAACACCCACTAACGCCGAGTGACAGAAATACAAACTTTTATTGACAAAAATCACGTGCGTCAGGTTGGACGAATTCTGATGCTTTGTTCAAGGTCCAATGCACAGTTTTCGCGACATGCCCCGTCGAGATCCGACGATGCCCGGGACTGAAGTGGCAAAGGCCGGGGGTTCTCTCGTATGTTCCAGTCCTGCCTCGGGCTCCTGTGGCTGTGACCCTGTTTGGGGCTTTGTAGGTGATGGGGAGCTGGGCCTGGTGAAGCAGCGCACACCCTAAGGTGTCCTTTGCTTTCTGATCCTCGACTGTGACAGTATTAAAGAGACATCTTCTCCATCGTGTCAGCCCACCACCTCACACAAGCTCGCTGCCGCCCCAGCAAAACCTCCACCTCGTCCCTCCCGCCTCTGGCAACCTGGGGCCAGCTTTCAAAGACTCAGACTCCCTGCCATGGAGGGGGGGTGGCTCATGGCGCCCCTGTCACGCAGGGTGGAGCTGCTGCTGCGGCTTCCCAAGACTGGAGTTCTTCCTGGGCCTAGACAGCCCGCATCTGTCTCCTGGGGAGTGGCTGGTGGTCTCCCACGGCCAACCTGGTGGTTGCAGTGCACTGCGTGATCGCTATCCCACCAGGGCTCCTGGCATCAGCTTTGGTTTCTACGTGGTTGCTTATCTCACAGAAGCGGGATTGTGGCAGTCACGTGCTCTGGTGCCAATTTGACTAAGAGTGTAGGGCTGGCGTCTAGCCTGTCAATCTTGAAATAGCCAATGAGGCCTCTGGGTGGGCGTGGCTTTCTCTGAGAAGTCTGGAAAAGCTCGTGATATTTTCCCCCCTTGGAGGTGACAGACCAGAGACCCAGCTCCCTGGAGATGAAATGGCAGCCTGCTGATCGATCCTGATTCCTGGAGACTGGAGGAGCCGGAGGAGAAGCCACACTGCCTTACCCTGATGGAACCAGACCTCTGGGGCCGGAGAAGCCACGTGGAGACTCCTGCCAGTGCTGAGATTCTTGGGAGGCCACAGGGAGACCTCTGCCAGCGCTGAGAAGCTTCTTCCACCACTGGATACTACTAATGGATCCTAAGTCCTGGAAACGAGGAGCCGTGGGGAGACCCCTGCCAGCACCAGGATGCTTGTACTGCGGCTGGACACACAACACTCCGCACCCACTGGCCTGTGATTGCCCTGGTGTCATTGCACGTGCTCCATGAGTTGGAAGGAGACTTTATAGACTGATATTGATATAGGGGCTAATATCGGACTTATGACCTTGGACTGGACTGGATTGGGATGCTTTCTCAATGATCCATTCCTCTTGTATATAAACCCCTCCCTTATATCCACATGTGCATTTATGAATGTTTCTCTAGTCTACCTGGACTAGCACGGGGATCAAACCAGGTCGGTCCTTTGGCAACGGACTTATTTACCTCGGGGCACCAGTTGGGAAGGCTCATCCATCTGGGAGCCCTCATTTCTCTTTCTGGCTATATCATATTCCACTAGACACTGTTTCACCAGGATCCAAAAGGTTTCCATTGGCTAGTGTTTTCTGAAGTAGATGACCAGGTCTTTCTTCCTAGTCTGTCAGAGTCTGGAAGCTCCACCTGGGGTGGCATAGCTTATGGTATCACCAGAACACACACACACACACACACACACACACACACACACACACACCACACTGCACTGCCTGTGGCCGTTACCTCATTTCATGTCAACTTGAAGATTTATTAGTGTAGGGGTGGAGTCTAGCCTGTCAAACAGGTCACAGCCTGATGGTACTTCCTTGTGGGCATGGCCTTCTCATAAGGGCCCTGCGACCCTTCCCTCTGCCAACACCTTCCTTCTGGCAGACCCTGGTTGCGTCTACTGCCTTTGGATCCACATAACTTTGTATCCACCAGCCTGTGATCTTCTTGCAGTCTGCATCATTGCATGCGGCCATGTGAGTCTGAAGAGGGACTAGTGTTGGTGTGCTAGTCCAGGTAAACTGGAGAAACAAATTCATAGACACGCATATGGATATTAGGGAGAGGTTTATATAAAAGAGGAATGGAACATTGAGAAAGCATCCCAACCCAGTCCAGTTCAAAGTCATAAGTTCGATATTAGTCCTTATGTCCAAAACCAGTCTATAAAGTCTCCTTCCAACTCATGAAGCATGTGTGCAATGACACCAGGACAATCACAGGCCACTGGGTGCAGAGTCTTGTGTGTCCGGCAGCAGTAGAAGCATCCCAGCTTTGGCAGGGGTCACTTCATGGCTCCTCGTCTCTAGGGCTCAGAGTCCATCAGTAGTGTCCATTGGTGATAGAAGCATCTTAACACTGGCGGGGGTCTCTCTGTGGCTTTTCTGGCTTCGGAGGTCTGGTTCCATCAGGGTAAGACCATGTGGCTTCTCCTCTGGCTCCTCCAGTTCCTCGGACGCTGCCATCTTGTTTTGTCAGTCAAGTGTTTCCCAACAACTGGGGAGAGGGTCTCTCAGGGAAATATCGTGAGACTTCCCAAAAGTCTCAGAGAAAGCCATGCCCACACAGAGGTCTCATTGGCTAGCTCCAGATTGACAGGCTAGACTCCACCCCTACAGTCCCAATCATGAAAGCGACACACGAGTACATGGCTGCCACAGTTGGACTTACAGACTAGAGTTGGACTGGGGTGGGACGTTTGCTCCCTCATTACTTCTTTTCTGCTGTTGTTGGGCATCCATAATTACTTCTTTTGTTTGTTTTGTTTTGGGGGCATCCCTGCCCTCTGGTGGTCGGAGTAGGAGGCCCAGCCTTTGCTCCTGTGGAGCCGCTACTGGAATTGAACCTCCGGCCCAGTGGGCCGCAGTCCCGTGCACAACCACGACGCCCCCGGGGCTCAGCCCCATAATTACTTCTTGATGTAAAGCTCTTTCTGAGAGTGAGGAGGACAAGTGTACAAATGTGGTGCCTGACATCCAATGGCTGGCTGGCTGGTGATAAGAGTTGTATGAGCCCCCTCTCCCCCAAATGATTTAAATAAGTAAAGCTCTTTCTTATGCATATGGGAGTCTCTGGAGTTGTCTCTCTAGTCAGCTTGGCCTAACTCACTGCCCTCAGGGTGGTTTCTCTTCAAGGTGAGCCCACAGGGCAGGGGAGAACGGCCTGTCAGGGTCTGTCGTTCTTACAGAAACAGAAAGCCTCACCTTTCTCCCGCAGAGCAGCCGGCGTTTTCGAACTGCTGACCTCGGGCTCCAGGGCCCCTCTCCGGGGTCACTGCACCGTGCAACTCAGCATGGTGTGACAAAAGGCGGAGGGTTGCGTTTGACTTCGCTCCACGGCCCATGCCCAGGGAAGCAGCAGTCACGAAACCTCATCAGAGAAGGAAGAAAACTCACGAGACATACTGCATGGGGCAAACTTGCTGCACAAAGCACATTCCCACCCGCATCCAGGTGCTGAAAAGGCCCGGTGTCACTGGGAGCACTCTGGTGTGCCTGACACACACCGCGGCCCTTCCCATCGTGACGGCGCGTAAGGAAGACCGAGACGCACGGAGGCCACAGGAAGAAGGGGTTGGGAAAGGGTGACGGCAACATCCTGTGCCGGACACAACTGAAGAACAAACACCTCCGACTTGGAAGAGCGGCGGCCAGCTCGCTGCCGGGCAGCCGGCTCGTTTATTTCCGCGGTGAGACCAGGGGGAAGAGCTCAGGCCTGGCACAGCCGAGGGGCAGCGGGGAAGAGGAAGACCCTCCGGGGCTGCCACAGGGGGCTCAAACCTCGGGACGGCTGGGAGGACTCGCGCAGGGCCAGGCAGTGTTTTAGGGGGTTGACGTGAGTCTGAAGAGAAAGGAAGTTGTGGTTGTTGGGGGCTCTTGAGTCAGGTCAGAGCACCGGTGACCCCAGAACCAAACACTGCCGGGTGGGTCCTGCACCAGCCTCGCCCTGGTTCCTGGGCTTGAGCCCGCGGGGTCCATTCATCCCCTCCAAGGCCTTTCCCTTTTGTTACCAAGCCCCTCCCCCTTACCAAAGCAGCTGTTGTTCTGCAGGGCCTGGTTTCTCTTGACCAAGCAACATCTCCCGGTCCTTCCCTGGGTCCTACTCCTTTGAAGACAGGTTTGTTCTTGTTCGTGCTCTTGGCACTCGATGGTGCTTCAATATCCTTCCCCGGCACCATATTCCAAGACATCACTTCTTCTCTCGGTTTCCTTACGTTCAATTTTCCTACGCACAGGAGGCGAGGGAGAATGGCATTGCCGAGTCGGGCGCACCTGCGTCCTCAAAGGAACGTCCCTGCTTTTCCACACGCCCCAGCGGTCTGGTGCGGCAGACTGACCCCATGCAATGAGTCTTTTGGTCTCCTGACTGCCGCTTCCACGGGCTTTGGCTGATTCCTTGACAGCTTCTAACGTTCCCCAGTTATCACTGATGTCGCTGCTGCCCACAGGTCCGGTTGGAGGTGGGTCTTTCTTGACACGCAGTTGTCATCCACACTGCAGTTCCAAAGCCGCGATCCTCCTTGAACTTCCTCAGCAGGTCCTCAAGTCCTCCTCGCTTTCAGCAAGCCAGGTGGCGTCGCGTGCAGACTGCAGGTTGTTACTGGGCCTCCCCCCCAACCCGGTGCTGCTTTCTTCGTCAGGGAGTCCAACTTCCCACTCACTTGCTCAAGGAAGGACGGAGGATGCCCCCAATCCCTCCATCAATGAGGAACTGAGACCCCCAAGGTAGGGCATGAAAGACCTGGGGCTGATTATCCTGGATTTAATTGGATTTAACATGTGCCAACTTGGCTAGACTCTGATCCTCAAGATTCTGCAATTGTCCTCCATTCAAAAACAAAGGTGATACAATTGTCCGATGTGTTGCAAAGCCTAACCTCTCCGATCTAGAGAAGGCAGGGAGTAATCTGCATATTAGGTTGTATCTTGAACCTCTTTCCATGTATGACATCCAGTAAATGGGCAGGCATGGGAGAGGCCAGGGCTCCTACCCGGCCAATCGCCTGGACTCAGGGCTGGGCTGATGTCCAAGCATGTGAAGCTCTTCAGAGATCCGGAGCTGGAAGGAGACAAGCAAATCCTTCTGAAACTGCGAGCTGATGCAGAGGCCCTTGTCCCAGTGTCCTGTGAGTCTCCTGACGGAGCGCTGGCTGGTGGCAGAGGGGCCATGCGCTGGGCTAGGGCCCACAGGGTCAGTTCAAAGCCACTAGCCTCTCTGAGGGAGAAGGACAGGGCTTTCTCCTGGAAAGTTACAATCTCGGAACCCTCAAGGACAGTTCTAGGACCCTGTAGGATCTCTGAGTCAGCAACTCTGGCCGTGAGCTTGACCTCCTCATCCATAAACACGGAGCTGCCATCACGTGGTTTCTGGCGAAGGGCGACTGTGCTCCACGCGGGTTTGTTTCTAAGTTTTCTTTTTTGGGGGGCGGGGCATCACTGCCCTCTGGTGGTCTTGGGAGCTATCCAGCCTTGCCCCTGAGAGCCGCCGCTGGATTTGAACCCCCAAGCCCGTGGGCTGCAGTCCCACACTCAACCCCTTACGCCACCGGGGCTCAGCCCTGTTTCCAACTTCTCCTTGTGATTTGGGTGAGGGCAAATTATGTTTCCACTCAACAGCGCACACGTGCATTGTATGTTTTCTTCTAACCTTTCCACCTAACACTAATTCCTCCACAGTTTTCCATTCCCCTGGGTCTTCCTCTCTTGTCCTTTCTTGACTTTGGAACTTTGGGCAAATGACCTTTGGATCTCTGTCTGACTGATCTAAGGTGTGTGTACCTTGCTGGGGTGGCTGTTGACCTCCTAGGCCCGCCTGATGTTGCCATGGTCTCAGCGCTCCCCAGTCTGGTCTTTCACAGATTTGAGTTTTGCTTGGTATCTCTCCCGCTTCATTCAGGGCTGTCTAATGTGATCGCCTTCAGAGCGGCTGGCAGGGGCAGCCGGGCACCATCTTGTTGTTCCCGTCTCAGGTGTGTAGCGGAAGAGGCTCACACCGTGCATTTTTCCTCTGCAACGTGTCCGTGTGTCCATGATTTTCTTAGTGTTGTTTTTTTCTTGCCCTGGATGGGGAGAGAGCAACAGCCATACCTCAGGTGGCCACCCACAAGCTTTTGTGATACCAGTTACTACTCCGTGCTAGAGTAGGGCGTGGTAGGTTTCTCTGCGGGCTATGTTGTGCCCCTTGACGTTGCTGTCCACCAGCGGTTACGCCCGGGGCTGCCAACTGCAAGGTCGCGGCTCAAAATGACCAGCTGATCCGAGGGAGAAAGGCAGGGCCACTTCCACAGATAAATGAGAATCTCAGAACTCCTAGGGGCTATTCGACCCTGTCCCAGAGGCTTGCAGAGTCAGCATTGACTCAATAGCAATGAGATTGTCACAGTATCACAGTTTAGAGACTATGTATCGCTCACAGTCTCCCAAGACTAGAGACCAGCGTACTTCTAAGCCCAGTGACATTCCCACAGGGTTTGGTTTGGTTGTGGCTAAGAAGATGCTGCTATATTCATGGATATATTACACACACACACACACACACACACACACACACACTTGTTAGGCGCCACTGAGTCGATCCTCATCCATGGTGACCCTACGTCCGACAGAATGAAACACTGCCTGGTCCTGCGCCAGCCTCCCCGACTGCTCCCAAGTCTGAGCCTGTGGTAACAGCCACCGTGTCAATGCATCTTGTCAAGGGACTGCTTTTTTTTTTTTTTTCTTTTTTGG
This sequence comes from Nesogale talazaci, assembly GCA_004026705.1. NCBI lineage: Eukaryota > Metazoa > Chordata > Mammalia > Afrosoricida > Tenrecidae > Nesogale > Nesogale talazaci. The sequence goes on from PVJH01045662.1 coordinate 11,979, forward strand.
CCGCCTCTCCACTTTACCACCTCTCCAGGGACTGGTCTCTCCCGACAGGTCCAAAGCACAGGAGACGAAGTCTGGCCACCCTGGCCTCTCAGGGGCACTCTGGTGGCACTTCCTCCAAACAGGTAGGGAGGCGGGTAGACGATAGTTTCGCTGGCTTTCCACACGTGGAGCTTGCTCACAGATGATTGCTATTACAGAATTTTGCATGGGACTGACTGCACCTCTCAAGTTTTGGAATCCTTGTGCTCCCCCCAGTGGCTCCTGGGGTTGGAAGGCCCCAGGTTCAGAAGCAGGCCTTGCCTCCAGGGGGCCTGGACTGTCAACCCCGGCTCCGTGGTCCACGTTTGCCTCACTGAGACACCACACTATCCCCC